>JAUZSW010854331.1:2041-43237 GCA_034780735.1 Hyalogyrina grasslei
CCTGTACCTGTACCTGTACCTGTACCTGTACCTGTACCTGTACCTGTACCTGTACCTGTACCTGTACCTGTACCTGTGCTGTAACTGTATCATGATCTAACACAGCTTCTTCTATGATAGCACCAGACTGCCCCACCTCCACATTACCAGACGTTTTTTCATCTGGCATAGAGTTAGCGACAAAAATAAAAGTGAGTAACGTAAGCCCAATACCAAACATCAACATCTTTCCAAAAAGAAATGTCCCACCTGTAATACTAATCCACGTGCTCCGCAAAAACCATCCCCACAGAGGCACACTAATCACAAACCACATATCAAACCCACCAGACCAAAACATTACTATATACAAAACAGCTATAGCTGCAAATATCCAAAAGAACATATTTCCTTCCTTTTTTGGTTTTTTTGGTGAGGGTGTTCAAAAAATGTCAAACGAATAACAGTGCGTAACTTTGTGAAGCAAATTTTCACACACAAAGTCTTTTTACATTACAGCAAATTTAAGCATAGTAAAAAGCCTGTCATTATTATCGACAGGCTTTTGTTCGTGAAGGATTTTTATGTATAAAACCCTTCTGATTCACATTCTTCAAAGAAATCAAATGCAGATGCGGGATCATATGTATGACAAATTTCATCATGAAGTTTATCTAAAAGCATGCCAAACTGTAGACTAACAGATACTCTTTTCTTCATTTTTCCATAGGCATGTACGATAACACGACACTTCATTGGATTATCTAATGCTTCAAAGCCTTCCTTGGAAGAGCTGTCTATACATGAAATGAAATCTTTCCCACTGTTTGCTGGTACTGCACAAATTGTTCTACCATCCATGTAAACATGAACACAGTTTTTTGCATCATCATATTCAGAATTGATAATAATCATAACAATATCCCCTTTTATAATTGAAAAGATGTGCCCACACATGACAAAATATGTATCTATTGCAAATGTATGTGAAGCGTCATTGACAATGAACTTACTTGAATGTAATACAATGGTACATATTTGTCAATAGAACTAAGGTGCATTACCTATACAAAAACACATAATGCATGTACCATGGAACGTATACACCATAATCGAAGATTTTAAATAAAATACCATGATTCAACTCATCACATATCCTGACAGCATGGGCAAAAACCTCAAGGGACTCCACAGTATTCTCAATGAGCATTTTGCTGATGTTATCAGTGGCGTCCATATACTCCCTTTTTATCCATCATCAGCAGATCGTGGATTTGCGCCACTTACACATCTCGAAGTGGACCCAGCATTTGGTGATTGGGCGGATATCCGTGCGCTTGCAGAGGATTACGAAGTGACCAGTGACTTGATTGTCAATCATATCTCGTCAAAATCTGCAATCTTCAAGGACTACCTCGCGCATGGCAGTGAGTCAGAATACGCAGGATACTTTATCACACCACGGAAATTTTCACGTCGTCTTTTTCCGCAAAAATCACGTTCCGGCGCAGTCATTTCAACACTTGATGACATGGCAAATGCTTTGCGTCGTTTTGATCATGTCTTCCATATTGATGGTATCAATAAAAAAGTTCTTCAAAAAATTTACCGCCCACGACCTGGCACACCCTTTGTCAAATTTAAACGTAAGGATGGCAAGACACAAGATTTTTGGTGCACTTTTTCACGTGATCAGATTGATTTAGATATTTACAACAAAAATGTCTACAAAATGATGGAATCCTATATCCAAAACCTCGCTAAAAATGGCGTTACCTCTGTCCGTCTTGATGCGGTAGGATATGCTGTCAAAAAATATGCGACGACCAATTTCATGATCCCAGAAACCTACAAATTTATCACGCGTCTTGCAAAAGTTGCACATGAAAACCACATGACGACACTTCCAGAGGTTCATGGTCATTATTCTCACCAAGTACGTCTCGCGCAAATAGATGGTGTTGACCATGTCTATGACTTTCAATTACCTATTATTGCAATTCACACACTCTTTACGTGCAATACGATGGCACTTGCACGATGGATTAGAAAACGCCCCGAAAACATCATCACGACACTTGATACGCATGATGGACTCCCAATTGTTGATGTTGCCGACCTCCTCACAAAGAAAGAAACGGATGCCGTCGTCGACTATATCAAAGAAAATGGAGGGAGTGCGGCGATGCGTGCTTCTGGTGATGGCGCAAACAACGTTGACGTCTATCAAGTAAATTGCACATATTATTCCGCACTTAACAAAGACAATGACGCGTATATCGCTGCGCGTGCCTTACAATGCTTTTTGCCTGGCATACCTCAGATTTATTATGTCGGACTCTTTGCTGGTAAAAATGATAAAAAACTCCTCGAAAAAACACAAAATGGACGCGACATCAATCGTCATCCTTACACAAAAGCAGAAGTGCGCAAAGAACTCGATCGCCCCATCGTAAAACGACTTGTGAGGATCTTGCGTTTACGCAATACACATCCAGCATTTGATGGAAAGTTCAGCTTCACAAATACACCGCACACGATCACACTTTCATGGAATCATGGCATCTCGACCTGTCGCGTCATCATCAATGTGAGCAAAAAAACAACAAGGATCACCTACAGTGATCCTTGTACAAACAAAAATCAAGAGTTTGTAGCATAACGTGCCATACTATAGATAATTTATACCAAGATGGATCTACGCAATATATACCTCTACGCTCCATGAGAACATGAGAGGCTTTCGCGTTCGACCTCCGATGACAATTTCATCAAAAAATTCACCATACTTTATCTACACAGTACAACGACAAAAAAATAAAATAAATCATTACCTGCCATGTCTTTTGTATATCATGTGATAGAAAAAAGATATGCCAAAAAGAAAAACCTACTATTACAGTAGGTTTTAATAAGCTTTCCCCTTAGGATTACTTATATGACTGTTTGATATTCTCATGTATATGATCTCGTAAACTCGATTGCCATTTTTATTATAATTCTCATTTTTTCTTGTGATATGCAATAGTCTCTTTGAGTCTATTGCATATCACCTTAACTCCATAGTCAACATTTTTGTATATCATAGAAATATTTTTTACTTGTTCTGAATTTTGCACATGATTTATAGGGAAGTCTCAGATACACATTATTACACTTTCTTACTCCCCTGTCGTCAACTTTCAAGAGATGGCTTTACGCAAACCAACTTTAGTCCAATCATTACGTGTACATAGCCATCTGATTGATTAAAATATGACATAAACATTATTTTTCCCCTGTACAGTGTACGATAAATTGATCAATGCATTTATTTCGATTAAGCAAATGTAACCACATTTCACACAATTGAAACTTCACATTTTGCTCACAACAAAACTTTTGTTTACTCTTTTGTAAATTAAATCCCTCGTTTGCAAAAATTTTCTGATACATATACGCTCTCATATTGTCACCCTCTTTTTCACTTGTTAAATAACACATAGCATCCACTCACTTTTACTCAAGAATGAATATTCCATATATATCATGATATGAGATGAGATGATTGTCAATTTTACAGTGTCTACAACTTCACTTGAAGTATCGTGATTTTCTACGTGAAAAAAAGTTACTTCCAGCTTGATATTTCCTGCAATAAATTTTTTTTGACAAAAAAACTGCTTATCATATAGATAAGCAGTTGTATGAATAAGTTTTATGATAAATTACTGTCTACTATAAAACTTTTTTTAGAAATAGTCAGGATACTGTCTTTTGACAGCTCTGATTACTTCCCATGGTACACCAGTAAATAGGCTCAATATTGGCATTTTCTTAAAGATTGCATAAAGCTGTATGCTATGTGAATAATCTTCCCATTCAACAATAACAGCGTCTTCCAGAACTCTCTTTCCACGTTCTACAGATAAAATCATCAGTCTCTCCGTTGCTAACATGCACCAAAGGATGTACACCGTGTCTCATTGGCATATGCGTCATCGGGGATAAGGTTGTCTCTATAGTCTTTCGAGACACCTGATTGTTTTCCAAAGCGCGACTTAGCAATTGCCTTAATGGCGTCTTGTAGTACTTGTGGTGGTGGTCGCAGACCCGTATTAAGTCTAAGTACCCCACTGATTGTGAGATAGCGACTCTTTTTTTTAACGCCTTTTTCAGTAATCCAATGGATAATGAATGCCACCTCATCTGGGCGACGACACTTGTTTACATATAAGAATGTCATTTTTCACACCTCTCTAATTGTTAATATACTCATAAATAGTATACTACATATTCATAACCTTGTCAATGACCTATCGTCACACCCTATTTTTCTTTCCCGCCTTTAAGTTCATCTTGCCACGTGGCAAGCTCGTCCCACTTTCCTGTATCTGCAAGTTTCGCTTGTGCGCCCCATGTTGTCGGATCGTGAAAACTCAAATCATTTTCAGCAAGTATTTCTTTAAGCTTGTGTACAGAAGTTGCCACAAGCGCTGCAAACGTCTTTATATTCTGTGCATTGAGCACGCTTTCAATTTTTGGTCCGATACCCTCAATTTTTATGAGATCATCTTTCTGATGATCGCTTTCTTTTATGTCCTTTTTTACGTCCTCAACAATCTCTGCATCCCTGATTGTACTATCTGTTTTTTCTGATGATACATGCGGTCGCGCAATTACTTTGGTATTCTGAGTAAGTGCGAATTGAAACCAGTATAATACAGCTGCCAAGACATGGAAAAGCCACCCCACAAAAGGAACGAACCCCACAATACTTGCGATAATACCTACGATAGGTGCGAAAATAAACTGTTTTTCTTGATTCAAGATCACAAGCGCTACAATATGAATAGTCAGAGACACAAACAAGGGCATCCACAAAAATGAAATAATGTAGAGTCCTCCGATAAAAGGAATTGCAAGTATTGTTTCGACAACTGCAGCAATGATAAGTATGGTGCGTGCCGGCGTAAATTGATTCATAATAATTATCTTAATTTAAATTACGTTCCTATTATATTATACAACAAAATATCATCGCACGCTTGTTGCTTCACGAGTACGAATCCAATCTTTGCTATACGAAACGCCTATATTAGGAACATTGATAAGATTATTGATTATTTCCCATCGACGTTTCTTTTCTTCACGTGATATTGTATCGTCCATTTTTCCTGTTGCAACCGTTCCAGGACGTTCCGAATACTGTCCGATAAAAGCTTTTACAAAACCAACTTTTTTTGATAAATTGATCGTTGCTTGAAAATCCTCGTCTGTCTCCCCTGCAAAGCCTACAATAATATCTGTCACGAATTGCACCTGAGGCACTTTCGCACGAATACGTGCGGTAAGGTCGATGTAATCCTGTGCACTATACCATCGATTCATTGCTTGCAAAACCGTATCACTGCCTGATTGTACAGGTAAATGTAGCAAACGATCAATATTTTTGTGCTTTGCTATAACATCAATCAAAGCATCTGAGAAGTCCCACGGATTGGAGCTTGTAAATGTCACGGTCTTGATATTCTTGCGTGCGACAGCGTCAAGGAGATATGGGAAAAGTGTCGGGATGCGGTGACGTCCAAGATGTGTTACAAAGATAGGCTCGACTTTTTCGCCACTTGGTAATACATAATACTTCCGCTCTTCTTTTTTTTGTGCAAAGACAAGATCGCTACCATAAGAGTTCACATTTTGCCCAAGAAGTGTTACAGATGTGTATCCGTCTGCAACAAGCTTATCTATTTCATTTATAATATCTGCAAAGGGTCGCGACACTTCTTTTCCACGTGCAAATGGCACAATACAAAAAGTACAATAATTATTACATCCATTGGAAAGGACAACCCATGCATGTTTTCCAGTGTTTTTACCCAGACCACGCTTCGGTTCTGGCTCAAATCCTACATCTTCTAGTGGAAGAAGCTCGACATCAGGGATACGATCTTGTAATTTCTTTGCAAGTTTCCCACTTGGCTCGCGTGCAGCAGCGCCCGTAACACATCCCGTAAGGACAATGCGTTGCTCCTGTACATTCTTTACTTTACGAAGATTGCGAATATATCCATAGACACGTTCCTCTGCTTTATCACGTACCATACAAGAATTAATTACAACCAGGTCAGCAATCGCATCATCATCAACTTGTTCATGACCGCGTGCTTCATAATACGATGCCAAGCGCTCACTATCAGCAACATTTTGTTGACATCCAAATGTCCGTATAAAAAATGTCTTCATAAAATATCATTTAAATCCATTTATAGAAGTATAACAGTAATTGACAATTTGCTCAAGAACTGCTATCCTATACATACAAACTTTTCTTTAACATACTGAGGCATTGTCATGCAACGATTCCCGCTGAACAAAAAAACATGCGCAACTGCACAAAGACTCATTTCCGCGTGCACAAGCGGCATATATCGACATCACTATGGGATAACAAGAACATTATCTGAATTTAATCAATTACAAATGAATCCTCTTCCGGAATTGTTTGCGGATTGTCGTATCTCTGATACTACAAAATCAAATTTTAGAGATTGTTACTACAATAAGGGTTCTGTAAAGGATCCTTTGTTATGTTGTAATTTCTTTAGGAATATAAATCTATTATTCTATCCAGGTGACGTCATTTTTTATGATGATGATATGCCATCTATCACAATCCAAGCAAATAACGACTTTCTCCTGCGTCAAGACGTATCTCCGCTACTAAGCTTTCACCGTTTTACAACAATACACCCACGAGAAAACTGTGCGAAAAAACATCTCAAAACAATTAGAAAATCTAGTGCAAATAAATTTTATGACGATATAAAAAGTTCTTTATCATAAGTGCTATTCACACCCTTTCTGCAATGCAGAAAGGGTTTATATTTTATCAAACTCTTGAATCATCTTCTTTTGCTTTCGATTGAGTTTTGTGGGAATATCAACGATAACTTTTACCATATGATCACCACGTCCAATACCTTGTAGACGTGGTATACCTTTATTGCGGATACGAAAAGTCTCTCCTGATTGTGTACCAGCTGGAATCTTCATTGTAACATCACCTTCAACTGTTTCCACGAGCACCTTATCGCCAAGAGCTGCCTGCGCAAATGAAATATGTATATCAGAGTTAATATTGTTACCCTCACGAACAAAACGACTATCCATTGTAACTTCGACTGTAACCAAAAGGTCTCCCGCAGGAGCGCCATGCTCTCCCATTTCACCCTTTCCTGCAAGAGCCATTGTCTGCCCTGATGCAATGCCTGCAGGTACATCAATTTTCTCTGTCACATCTTTGTCGCTGTGTCCTGCGCCCTTACAGTCAGAACATACTTTTTCGTATGTTTTTCCCTTCCCATGACAATCACCACAAACAGCTTTCTGCGCAAAATTCCCCAACATTGTCCGTACTACTTTTTCGACATGACCTTGTCCATTACACGTGACACAAGTTTTCTCACCACTTCCAGACTCGCCACCAGTACCATCGCAAGATTCGCACATAATAGACTTATAGAGTACTATATCTTTTGCAACGCCCGTAATCATCTCTGCAAAAGTAATCGTCAGCCCCACTTGCACATCACGACCACGTCCACGATTCCCACCACCAAACATATCGCCAAAGCCACCACCTTGTCCACCACCAAAATTAAATTCAAAACCTTGTCCACCAGCTGCACCACCAAACTGTGAAAAGTCAAAGCCACCAAAGCCAGCGCCTCCCGCGCCAGCACCAGCGCCATCAAAAGTTTGTCCATATTGATCATATTGCGCACGCTTTTCTTTATCAGAAAGCACTTGATATGCCGCATTTACCTCTTTGAACTTTGCTTCATCACCACCATCTTTGTCAGGATGATGCTTGTGCGCCATTGTACGAAAAGCCTTTTTTATCTCAGCGTCACTTGCGCCTTTGGACACGCCAAGAGTATCATAATAATCTGCCATAGCTGTTTACTTACTACTAATATTTATATCTAAATTAAAATATACCATATATAAACAAAATTAGCAATCCTTGTACAAGAGTGCTAATTTCTCATCTTTTTATTGTCGATTTTAGTAGAGAAGAGCATCTGTTTCACGTACCTCTGTCCCAATGCGAACAACGTGATAATGCCGTAATAGCCAAAATGTACTCCGTGACAATACAAGCCATACAATTTTAATAATACCACCAAGTGAAACAAGCGTAAGGAAAAGAGCGACGGCAAGAATTTCTGCGATAGAATTCACAAAAAAATTATTTGCAGAAATCACTGTCTCTGCACGCTTATAAATAAGCTCCTTGAATACTACGCTTGCTTTCTCATTACCCTGCAACGACATCCCAGCTGCATCACTCATATTTTGACGTACTATAGTCATCACATTTGCTTCCGCTGCTCCTGCGACCTGTGTTGTCATTGTCTTTACAGAATCTACTTCAGAGCCAACTTCCTTGAGAAAGTTACTTACCAAGCCAGACATCACGCTCCCACCCTCTTCTTTTACGACATCTTTTTTGAAAGTATTGTGTACAAACTCATCAACAGTAAGGTCTTGCGATGCGCCTGTTGTCTCCTCTATACCAATATCAATCAAATAATCTACTGTTGTACTAACACCACGTCCTTGCAATAATTTTGATACTACGGCGGATGGTGTCATAGCAGCCATAGCCCAGTAGTACTGACTACTCACAACTATAGCAATAACTATAACAAATCCTGTAGAACCTGCATGAAGAGCTTCTCCTGGACGTATTTTGCGCTGATTAAGAAGGATATGTCGCATACTCAGTATAGAACGCGCTCCAATATAAGAAAAAATAAACACTATTACCGCATGGATGATGTGTGGCATAAAAACTACACTTGAAACAAAAGAAAGCATTGTCGCCCAAAAAACATATCGTTTCTTAAATGTCGTCAATGCAAAAACAAAAAGAAGTGATGGCCAAACCATACCCACAATAATTGCAGGCATTATCGACCCACCAGAGAACCCATGATTTACTGCTATAAAAAATACAGTTCCCGCGATAACTGCAGAAACGCTCAGGGCAATATCAACAATACGAAGATTTTCCTGTTTTTTGAGAGGATTTGAAAAAAAATCTTGCTTTTCACGAATAGCATTGAGAACATGTTTCATACTTCTATCATACCACATATTTCCACCAATAGTCTATTGATAATTTCTCACTTGCAAAAAAAAGGAACTTGCATTTATAAAAATGCAAGTTCATCTATTTTTTCAATATTTTTGTAGAGTATTTTTATGATTCATCCACACAAATAAGACAATCATCCTCACTCAATGCTCGCGTCGTCTGTGCATAAATGTTACCATCACGCTCATGTATAGATATTTGTGCAGAAGCTTCTCTTGTGAGTTTGGTACGCGTATTGTAGTGCAATTGATCAAGTATAATGAGAAGCGTATCGATCTCAGCTTCTTTTTCTTTTGTACCAGGAAGGTTTTCTACTACACGTTTTTTTTCAATATAATGAACATTGTGTGGCGCAACAAGATACGACACATCTTTCTGCATCATGTGCAACCTGTTTATATTACGCACCTTTGTCCCTACAGATATAATTGTCGTGTTTTTGTTGATGTACATTCGCATGCCATCACATATTTGCAAATACCCCTTTGTAATTAGCCGTGTCACACGAGCGCGTGCAACCTCTTTTTCTGAAATATCAAAAAACATACGCATATGTTCACCATCCAAAGCAATGGGATGTTCTTTTGATGATGTCATAAGGTACGCAATAAATTCCTCATCACACATGAGTCCCACAAAAGACTTTCCCCACAATAGGAAGAAAAAAACATTTGCACCACGCAAGTCTGTACTTCGCAAAGAAAGAACTGACGTTCCCCGCACTCTTCGTGGATAAAAAACGTGCTTACCTTCACGCAAAAAAACATACGGCGTATCAGACTTTATGTATATACCATCATAAGACATAATCTACTCCTTTTTGTAAAAAAACAAGAACACTTTGAGCTTACAGTAAAAAGCCTCATCTGTCAAGATGAAGAAATGTGCCTACACTGATAAATAGATGACAATCAAAAACTCTGAGATGAAACTGTCATAAAATAAATACTTTCAAAATAAAAAAACACAGTTCACTATTAAAATAATTCTCGATGGCGTTTTTTGTTTTTGACAAAATAATTTTTGGCAACACGTCGCAACTTCTTAAATGCATGTTTAACTGCAACATCAGGAGCGCTATAACTCTGTGTATCTATGATAATTGTACGACCATTTACAGGCACAAATGTGATACGGATCGTCAGTGGTCGCGCACCTTCAAAACGTACCGTAATCCGTGGAGGATGCTGAGCGTTGGCAAAAAGTGTGACGTAGTATGCTTCACGCTCTGCAATTACGACGAGTGCTGCTTCACGCTCCTTTTCATCAACAATCAATTTTTCTTTAAATATTTCAATCATGAGTACGTAACGATACCAAAACTACTTACGATTATAAAATGAATGTTTGAGACACATAATTTCGAGAAAGAGGATGAATCCATCGATGATGAGAGAGAAAGATGAAAAATCAAAAAGTAACACGAGGAGTGCAAGTACTGTAAAAATAATTGATATAATAATTGCCCATTTTTTTCCTTTAAAAATACCACGCGTAATAAAAAACCCAAAGATAAAGATGGCTATTAGAGGAATAAATGCTAAAGCGCCAAAGCCTAGGAAAGCGGTAATCATTGGCAAAAAATCCCCCTCTACTCCACTCGCAATGAGAGCACCTCCAAAAACGAGCGCGATAGCTAAAAGTCCCATGAGGAGCATGATACTAAATAAACCAATAATGTTAAGTATACCCAAAACTGTTCCTTCCCATGGGCGAGATACTTCTTGCGATGAGACGCCTTTTACTTTCTTTGTCTCCACTGTCTTCGATGACGCCTTTGTTTCCATAGTTTTCTTGTAAAAAATTATTTGATACCCAAACGCTTTTTGGCAATTTTGTACTGCTTGGAATTGATTTGTCCTGCAGTGCGCATATCTTCAATTTGTTGAAGCATTTCCTCCTTACTCTCACCACCTTTATCACCCATTTTGCCCATTGCGTCAGCAAAAACTTTTTGGCGTTTTTCTGGGGACATTTTTTTGATACCCTTGAGCGCCATTTTTTGCATACGCCCCATTTTCGGCATACCTGGCATTTCCCCATTAATCATCTGATCAATCATTTCATCTGTAATCTCTGGCATCTGACCACCAATCATGTTTTCTGCTTTTTGAAGAGATTTTTTATCTGCAACAAAATCTTGTTTTTCTTCTGTATCAGATTTTTTCTTACCGAAAAATTTTCTAAGCATAGTAATGTCTGTATTATGAATTTAGGAGCCCTTCTTTGGCGTAAAAACTTTGCGAACACGTCCAAGGAGACGATGCTCCACCTTGTATTCATAGATAGAAAGCACGAGCGCTGACGCGATATAAATTGATGAATACGTCCCTACGATAACACCAAAAAGCAATGTGAGTGCAAACCACAGCAATGAACTACTGCCCCATATGATGATAGCAACAAGTACAGCAACAACTGTCAACGATGTATTCATAGAGCGCGACAAGACTTCATTGAGGGAACGATTGACGAGTTTTTCAAAGTGTTCCGTATCTTTTGTTCGCATGATATTTTCACGCAAACGATCATACACAACAATTGTATCATTGACCGAATACCCAAGAATTGTAAGAAGTGCCGCCACAAATGGGATACTGACCTCTGCACCAGGGACAAAATATCCAATGACCGCAAAGATACCAAGCACAATGATAATATCATGCACAAGTGCTACGACAGCAGCAAAGCCATAACTCCACGATGACACGGGAAATGAGATCTTGCGAAATGCCCATGCGATATAAAGCAAAATGACAGAAATAGCAAGGAGTATTGCTGAGAATGTATTTTCCTTAAGCTGCTTAGAAATCGTCGCACCAATAAAGTCTGTGCGCAAAATCGTAAGGTCAGCATCGACTACTTGCATCGCATTCATAACTTGTTTGTTGACCGTATCATCAGAATTTTTATAACGTACAATCAATCGATTATCCTCGCTTTCCTGTACAATGAAACTTTCTGTACAAATTTCCCCTGAGAGATGCTGACACATCGTATCACGTGAAAGTGTGCTCTTAGCGCTACGTTCTACTTCAATAATTGTTCCACCAACAAAATCAATACCTGGACGCAATCCTATGAAAGACAGCGCAGCAATACTCATGAAAATCACTACTACAGAAAATATATATGTATATTTGCGTTTCCCAATGATATCAAAACGCTCATCCTTGTGTGCACGATGTCCTATAAGGAGCCAAAGATGCTTCTCAAAAAACGCACCAAGTCCTACTTGCAACGTGACACGTACCAAAACAACGGCAGTAAACAATGAGACAAGCACACCAATAATCAAAATAAGAGCAAAACCTTTGACAAATCCAGTTCCAATTGTCATAAGAATAAGGGAAGTCAGAATTGTTGAGAGACTGCCATCACGAATAGCACTCCACGCACGATTAAATCCTTCGTCAATAGCATGCTTGAGATTGCGACCACGTTGCAATTCCTCACGAATACGCTCAAAAATGAGAATATTGGCGTCAACAGCCATGCCGATAGAGAGTATAAGCCCTGCAATGCCTGCAAGTGTCAGTGTAATAGAGAGTCCTGATGGCATTGCACTTGAAAGTTTAAAGAGCGCTATTATAACCACTGCATAGACGCCAATCGTACCAGCTGCAATAAGTCCCAAAAATCTATAATACACGATCATGTAAATCATAACGAAAAACAATCCAATTGCGCCAGCCTTAGCACTTGTCGCAAGCGCCTCTGCTCCAAGCGAAGCCTTAATACTTTGCTGTGACACAAGTTCAATTGGCACAGGCAAAGCGCCTTCATTGAGACGCCCAGAAAGTGTCTTTGCTTCCTCAAGACCAAAGTTACCAGAAATTACAGCTTCTCCGTTAGTAATCTCGGCTCGAACAACAGGTGCGCTCACGAGCACATCATCAATAAAAATTGCAATTGTCTTTTCTAAATTGCGCTTCGTAAGTTCACCAAAAAGACTTGAACCGGCACTATCAAACTGCAATACGACTTGTGGTTCACTTACGCCGCCATGTCCGCTAAAGCTGACGCTTGACTCTTCTAGATACTTGCCTGTAAGTTCCGTCGGCTTGTACGCAAGTTGTGGCACACGAAAAGGATCAATTGTTGCAAAAAGGATGTGATACGCGCTCACCTCTTGCTCTTTGCCATCCTCTTCCCGCACGTCACCCTTTTTTATAATATGATACCCATATTGTGTTTGGACAATTTCTGGATAAACAGTATTTTGCGCGATGTTATCATTAAAGAGAATATTGTCAAATTCCTCCACGAGTGTGCCTGCCTCTGTAAAATCAATAAAACCATTCGTCTCACGCGAGACATCATCCTGACTGAACTCTTTAGCAAGCGCACCAAAATCTTCTCCCGACTGCACGCGTGCAAAAACTTCCTCTGCCTGTTGCTTGACAGGTGCATTAAAAACACTTTCTTTTGCTGCTAATTCTTCTTCTGTTCGCTCTTCGCGAAACTCAAGAAATGGTGTTTCTTTGATTACTGATTTTGCTTGTTCAACATCACGGATACCTGGCAGTTCCACGATGAGATAACGCTCTGTACCACGCCTTGCAACGGCAACGAGTGGCTCACCCACACCAAACGCATTGACACGTCGCTCGACGACAGCTTGCACAGCATCACTTGCTTCATCCTTTTGATCTGCATCAACTGCCGAGAGATCCATCGCATATTCCAAATGTAATCCACCTTGCAGATCAAGACCGAGATTCATCTTAAGCTTATCTAATTTTGATTGTGCAACCTGCGGAAGACCTGGCACGCGTGGTGACGCAATCGCAAGCACAATTGATACAAAAAGAACTATCAGGAAAATTCTTATAAACCGTTTTTTCTTTGTCATATGCGCAAAAAATCCATACTGATTTAATTAATATATAAATTCATCGTACTATATTTCTATCAAAAAATCAACCACCACGAAATCATAATCTGCTAACAGAGGTATGTTACATTGTGTAAAAATGCTCTATATGTAATATAGAACACATCATGCACTGTTATGCAGTAAATTTGATATCCTCTTGATTTAGGAAACGATCTGCTTCACTGATGATACGCTTTGCGTTTTCATACGTCAATTGCTGCAATGCTTCCGCAAGGGGCATCCATCGAAAATGCTGATGCTCATGTGATAATAATACGGTATCCTGATAGCTCAGACAGAGGTAAAAAACAACTTTTTTTCGAATGAAGAGACATTTACGATTCTTGATACGATCACGACGCTCGTCACCACGTGCAATATAAGAAAATTGCATAGATTCATAAAATTCTTCGTGCACGCTTAATTGCTCAGCTGAAATACCTGTTTCTTCCTCAGTCTCACGAAACATCGTCTCACGCTCAGTTTCAGAGCCCTCCACATGACCACGCGGAAACTCCCAGTGTCCATGAGGATATTGCATGAGAAGATATTGACGCACACCATCCTTTTTGTGATAGACGAGTGCACCAACTGACTTTTCCAATGCGATGCAATACGGTGCTGTAATCTTAGGGAATTGCTTAATAATATATTTTTTTTCTGCACTCATAATACATTCATCATACCGCATTTACACAATACATCAAAATGCACGCTTGCGAAAGGCGAAAGGCCTAATGCGCAATTACACTATACACTTATACATTTTTCCCGTGACATTTTTTGTATTTTTTGCCACTACCGCAGGGACATGTGTTGTTTCGACCAACTGTTTTTTCACTCTGTACAGGTTTTTGGACCCGTGGCATTTGTGCCATCAAATTTTTATTTTCTTCCTCTACTGACGCAGCAAACTGTGCAGGATTACTCGATGCACCAGAAAGCTCTAAGTTTTCCGTAAACTCACCAAAAGTATCTGTGCCTTCATCACTCTCCTTGGATACACGCTCGACATGCATCATCGCTCTAATCGCTGCAAGACGGATACCGTTTGTAAGTCCTGTGAAAAGCTCAAAAGATTCTTTTTTAAACTCAATAAGAGGATCGCGTTGCCCGTACCCACGCAAACCAATACCGCGACGCAGATGATCAATTGTATCAATATGATCCATCCACTGTTGATCAATTGTACGCAAGAGAACACTGCGCTCAATCGCACGCATAACCTCTGGTGTCACTTCTTGTTCCTTTCGTCCATACACAGCCTTTGCCTCACCATACAAATATTCAATAATTGTCCCAATTGTATCCCGTTCGTCGTGTTTTGGATCTGCGATCATTGATTCAATCTTTTTTTGTGCAGCATCAGCATCAAAAGAAATTACTTCTACAAGATCTTTTACGATTGCATTTGCATTCCATGTAAAACGTCCTTCGATTGCATGTGTTGAAACAACCATTTCAATTTCATCTTTGAACATTTCGAGAATATCATTTTTGATATCTGTTTGATCGAGCACTTTTTTACGTCGCGCGTAAATAACCTCACGTTGTTTGTTAATTACATCATCATACTCTAAAACGTGTTTACGGATATCAAAGTTAAAGCCTTCAATCTTGCCTTGCGCACCTTCAATTTGTTTGGAGATCATTTTATTTTGAATTGGTTGATCTTCTGGAAGACCTAATCGCTCCATGATGCCCTTAAGTTTATCGCCCCCAAATCTTCGCATCAATTCGTCCTCAAGAGAGATGTAAAACTGCGTTACACCAGGGTCACCCTGTCGTCCACTACGACCACGTAACTGATTATCAATACGTCGCGCTTCATGTCGCTCTGTGCCCATGATATAAAGCCCTCCAAGATCTGCAACTCCTTCTCCGAGCTTGATGTCAGTTCCACGCCCTGCCATATTTGTTGCAATCGTAACAGCACCACGACGCCCAGCATGTGCAATGATTTCCGCTTCCTTTTCATGATGTTTAGCATTGAGAACACTATGTGGTACACGCGCCTTCTCGAGCAATCGACTCAGTAACTCTGATTTCTCAATCGCCACTGTACCGACGAGTACAGGTTGCCCTTTTTTGTGCATCTCTACAATTTCTTTTCCAATGGCTTGGTATTTTCCATTTTCTGTCTTAAAGATTACATCCGCACGATCATCACGTTGAAGCGGACGATGTGTTGGGATTTCGACAACGTCAAGCTTGTACACTTTTTGAAATTCTTCAGCACTTGTACTTGCTGTTCCTGTCATACCAGCAATTTTTTCATACATACGAAAATAATTCTGAAATGTAATCGTTGCAAGTGTCCGTGACTCACGCTGTACCGTCACGTGTTCCTTCGCTTCAATCGCTTGATGCAAGCCGTCACTATAACGTCGACCCTCCATAGCACGTCCTGTAAACTCGTCCACGATCATGACTTCGCCATCTTTAAGCATGTAGTCCTTGTCACGTTCAAAAAGAACCTGTGCTTTGAGTGACTGTTCAAGATGATGCACATAGCGACCCTTACCCTCTTCGTAAATATTACCAAGTCCTAATTTTTCCTCAATCTTACTGATACCGGCATCCGTAAGTGTCACAGTACGTTGTTTTTCATCGATAACGTAGTCCTCTTCTACTCCCAAAATCGGTACAAGTCCTGCGAATTGCTGGTACAACTTGGTCGATTCCATATCTGGTGCAGAAATGATAAGTGGTGTACGCGCCTCATCAATAAGGATAGAATCAACTTCATCCACAATCGCATAATGTGGAACACGTTGTACCATCTGTTCTTTCTTGGTGGACATATTGTCACGCAAATAATCAAAACCAAACTCATTATTTGTACCATATGTGACATCTGCGTCGTATGCTTCTTTTTTTGAAACTGAAATCAAATTTTCATCTTCAATATCTACCTCATCATTATCAACTGTATTCGCTTCATAGAGATACCCACCTTCATGTGTGATACACGCCGTAGAAATCCCCAATCGACCATACACAGCACCCATCCAGTTACAGTCACGCTTTGCAAGATAATCATTAACAGTCACGATATGAACACCCTTGCCACTAAGTGCATTCAGATATACAGCGAGTGTTGATGTAAGAGTCTTTCCCTCGCCTGTTTTCATCTCAGCAATTTTGCCATGATGCAATACGATACCACCGATGATTTGCTCATCATAGTGACGCTCTCCACTCACACGCAAAGATGCCTCCCGCACGAGAGCAAAGGCTTCTGGCAAAAGATCATCTGACGTCTCTCCATCAATGATACGCCTTCGAAATACAACTGTTTTCTCTATAATTTCTGCGTCCGTCAATTTCTGCATTTCTGCCTCATATGCATTCACTTGAGCAACAATTGGTTGAAGTTTTTTAACCTGACTTTCGTTGGAGCCAAACAATTTCTGCAAAAGTTTCATAATAATAAAAAAGTAATAATAAAAAATATTGTACAAAGTCAATAAGACTATTCTACCAGAATTTTCTCATTTCGTCCATCTGATAACATATATATATTAAGGTTATCACTTCCCCACAAAAAAATAACTCCATCAATAAAAAAACTCCCATGAGAGGAGTTTTGTTGTGGGCATGCCAAGATTTGAACTTGGGACCTCGTCATTATCAGTGACGCGCTCTAACCAACTGAGCTACACGCCCATACTTTGTCAGGCTTCCGAGAAAAGAGATTCTGTCTCCTCCTAGAGAAACAAGTGGACCAGACAGGACTTGAACCCGCTACCTCCTCAGTGCAAATGAGGTGCTCTACCAGATGAGCTACTGGCCCAGATTGTGGATGCTATAAGAGAAAGTATAGCGGACTTTTCATATGTTGTCCAGTGCATTTTAGAAGTGCACAAAAACTATTGTATCAAATCTCTGCGACAAATGCAACTCCTACGGCAAAACAAATAGTTTTTCTCGCCACGCGGTATCTTGTCGACACAATTCCTTCGCAATCACGACGTCGGCATGTGCCAGATGCTCCACGATTTTTTCCATCCGCATACCTTGTGATCCCTTCACAAGTACTGTATCTCCCCGCTGTAATACGTCTTCTGCTTGTTGCAACACATCCATCGGCCTGTCAGCTATTATAACAACCATATCTGACACTTCAATCTTTGCTCTGCGACGTACAATTGCTTCGCGCATACGAGTACCGACAAAAATTGCGCATGCGACACCTGCATCACAAACAGCACTAATCACATCATCGTGTGCGCGGTCAGATGCATTGCCCAACTCAAGCATATCCCCAAGAATGACGATGCGACGAGTAGCTTGCAGAGATGCGAGTGTCGCAATCGCTGCAAGCGTTGCTTTAGGTGAAGCATTATATGAGTCATCAATGATTCGTATATCGTGCTTACCTACAATTAATCGCATCCGTCCTACAGGCGGCTCATACGAGACCAAGCGCTCTGCGATTTGCACAAGATTCATCTTGAAAAAATGCGCAACAGCAACAGCTGCAAGGACAACATAAACATGATGCTCCGCAACGACTTTCGGCAATCGAATCGGCACACTTTTGCCTGCCCCATTAATCTTAAATGATAATCCGTCAATAAGCTGATTTGCCTGCAACAATGTGATATGATCAGCTTGTAACATCGCACCATCTTTTGTTCCGTATGTATACAGTGGCGGACGCAAACCTTTTTGCATCGATCGCACCAAAGGATCATCATTATTGAGCACAACACCACATGGAGTGTCATTTGAGTACGAACATTCGACTGCACGTGCAAGCTTTCTTTTTTCTCGTGCAATATGTGCAACATTATTAAAAAATTCTTGGTGCACGGATGAAATATGTGTGATGACAGCGATATCTGGCTTTGCGATATGATTGAGCGCATCCATATCGCCTGGTCGATCAATGCCGTACTCCAAAACCAAAACATGCGGGTACGTACCGCCTATAAAAAGACGCATCCACCGCACAAAAATACTAAACCATCCAATCAATGAACGACCAGCTGTTTCACTCATAAGAATTGTCAAGGGCAGACCAATCTCATTATTATAATTTTTTTGTGTTGCGAATACACTAAAGTCATCAGTGAGAATATGTGCAATTGCATCTTTTGTGCTCGTCTTACCAATTGAGCCTGTTACACCAATAATAATAGGCTTGTGTCGCCACAATACTGTACGTGCCATCACTCGCAAAATTCCCTCTGTAATACGCAGAAACATCGACTTTCCTTGTTGTCGCAAATCTTCTTTCATAAGTATTTATCACTCTATTACAATTTCCGACGAAAGTTTCGTTGCTGGCACATTATAGTACTCTAGCAAAAATTTCATAATACGTCCAAATGTTGGTGATGCACTTGTCGCTGCCCATTCCGCATCACGCGGGTTATTGTATTTGACTAAGACGACATATGCAGGGTCTTCCGCTGGTGCATAACCCACAAACGTTGCATTTTTGCGTGAATCGTCAAAATACGTCCCTGTCTCTGAATCAACGACTTGCGCCGTCCCCGTCTTGCCAGCAACGCTATAACCAGGCACTGCTGCAAGCTTTGCATGTCCACCTGAAACAACTTTTTCAAGCATTTTTGTGACATCTTTACTCGCGCTCTCTGAGATAACACGGTGGACAACACGCGGTTCAATGGATTGTAATTCTTCTTCTGGTGTATCATGACTGATAAGTTCCTTGACGATGCGTGGTGCAACTACGATGCCACCATTTGCGAATGCACTGTACGCCATAGCAAGCTGAATGGGTGTGACCGTGATACCTTGACCAAAAGACGCTGTGTAGTATTCGATATCTTGTCGTACATTTTTGAGATTACGGATATTGCCAGATGACTCAGCAGGCACTGTGATACCCGTTTTTTTACCAAAACCAAAACGCTCTACATACTCTTTAAAGACCTTATTACCGACACGCTTTTCCACATCAATAACAGCTGTGTTGATGGACTCTTCCAGCGCATATGTCATGGTTTGCAAGCCATATACCTTGCCTTCAGAATTACGAATTGTATAACCACCAATGTTCACAGAGCCTGTATCAACATAGGTTGTTATGGGTGTAATTTTTCCAACATCCAAACCGATTGCCATTGTGATTGTCTTGAAAACAGAGCCTGATTCATATGTATCACTGACGGCCGTATTGATAAAATGATTGATATCTTCAACTTCATTATACGCATTAAGTGAATACGTTGGTGCATTTGCCATGGCAATAATGTCTCCGTTGTGAGGATTGACCACAATTACAGTACCAGCTTCAGCATTGTAACGCTCCATATCCTCCTGCAAGATGCGTTCAACATTTTCTTGTACACCATGATCAATTGTGAGGACAATATCCATACCGTCTTTTTCTGGTTGCAATGTCCGATCAGCAATACTCAACCACCCGCCACGTGCATCACGTTCCTGCTGCAAGAATCCCTTGTCACCACTGAGCTCATCTTCAAAATATGCTTCAATGCCATAACGACCTTTGTAGACTTCACCATCTGACCCTACAAAGCCAATCACGTGTGCTGCCAACGACTCCCCTGGATAAAACCTATGATTTTCTGGCAGGAAGTGCAGTCCCGTGATTTTCTTTGCACGAATCTCCTCTTTTTTTTCTTTTGAAATTTTGTGTTTTATAATTTCATACTGATCATTTCGCTTTGCAAGTTTATGTCGAATTTCTCCTTCCGTGCTATCAAAGACTTCCATGATATGATGCGTCACTTCATCAATTTGTGCCTCAGAGACATCATGAGGCGAAAGAAAAGCTTGAAAATATTCACGGTTGATACCAGATGGATACAAGTGATCTGATGCAGAAAGGTAGATGATTCCACGTTTTGGTAAAATATCTTTTTCACTGTAGTGTTGTTGTAAGGCTAATGTGCGATACTTTTCATGTCCCAAAATCTGCACAAAAAAAAGTCGCACAAAGACACTACCGAGGAGCACAGCAAAAAGAAAAAACACAAACCACAAGCGTTTGTGTTGGTTGCTCATTTGTTTTGCAGTAGCTGTTTTATGACGTCGCCTTCTCATGATACTCTTTTTTTTAACGATCGAGCACAACACGCGAGTTTGATGCAATGTGAATTGGATCTGTAATTGCGTACAAATTATGTTTCTTGATATATGCATGAATATTTTGCTGTGATCGTAATTGTGCCTGCGCAATACGTAACTCCGTCATTTCTTTTTCCGATGTTGTAATCTCACGCTCAAGCAAACTCATTTCATCTCCACGCACAGCTGCAGCATTTGTCGTCATAAGATAAAGTACCCCACATAAAAGGAATGATATAACAAGAAAAATGCCACCACGACCAAAGCCTTGTGCGACACCCAAAAGAGGCACTCTTTGTGCACTTTGTGTGCAAAGCCGACCCCTTCTTTGATTAAATTTTCTATAATGATAATTTCTTGGCATGCTCCTTTGCGGAAACGCGCCCCCCTAAATTACACGAACATATTTATCTTTATTACACTACAGTCTTTGTCATCGTTTTTCGATGACACGCAGACGCGCACTTCTCGCACGCGGATTTCCACGCACTTCTGTCATTGATGGTGTCACAGCCTTTCTTGTCACGAGACGTACTTGTGCTTCATGTCCACACTGACAAATTGGTGCATCGTCTGCACACAGACATCCCCTAGCCTGCATACGAAAAATGTTTTTGACAATGCGATCTTCCCCAGAATGGAATGACACCACACTCATACGACCAGCTGGACGCAAGAGATCAATTCCATCCGTGAGAAAAGTCTTCACATGAGTATACTCGTCATTTGTTGCAATACGAATTGCTTGAAATGTCCGTGTTGCAGGATGAATTTTTGCATCACGATAAAATCTACCAACAGCACCTACAATGACCTGCGCCAGTACCTTCGTTGTTTTAAATGGTCGATTGCAAATAATCGCATCTGCGACACGTCGTGCATGTCGCTCATCACCATACACACGCAAAATTTCAATAAGATCTTTTTCACACCATTCGTTGACGATAATCCTAGCAGAGAAAGAATCGCCTTGATTCATCCGCATGTCTAATGGACCATCAACAAGAAAGCTGAATCCCCTCTCAGCTCTCTCCAACTGATCTGATGATAATCCTAAATCAGCAACAATTGCATCAACTTTTGAAATACCCATTTCTGCCAAAACCTTTCTCACAGCAGAATAATTTGAATGAACAAGTGTTATACCATCATCACAACCAGTACCACCTGCACGAAATCTCTCAAGTGCCTGATAATCCTGATCAATCGCGATGATACGTCCGCCTGGCATCACCATCTGATGCGATGCGCTCGTATAACCGCCACCACCGAGTGTTGCGTCCACCACTGTCATGCCTCGTTGCAGATGAAGTGCGTCAAGCGCCTCCTGCATCATTACTGGTATATGTAGCGTTCTTTCCATAGCTAGTACACACCTAATTTACCAAGCTCCTCCGCAATCTGATCAGTATTTTTTTCTGCATGACGCTTATACTGATCCCACTTTTTCTCATCCCAAATTTCCAAACGATTATAGAGACCTGCAACAATTACCGCACGCTTCAAACCTGCGTACTCTTTGAGGTAATCTGGTACAAGCACACGCCCCTGCGCATCCATCGTTGTATCAACGGCACCAGCAAGCATGAGCCGTACAAATGATCGGGTTGCCGCTTCACCGATTGGCATTGTACCAAGCTTTTGAGCAAGCTCCTTCCATGCTTTCATGGGATACACAAAGAGACACTTATCCAATCCTCGCGTCACAACAACGCTCCGACCGAGTTCTTTGCGAAACTTGGATGGCAATGCAAGACGCTTCTTTGCGTCAACAGAATGCTGATACTCCCCAATAAACATAACTAGTCATCATCAATGGATTGCTACTATCGCTAAATCGTAAAGAACTTATCGTTGAAACCACCTACGAGAAATTCCCCACTCTTCTCCACTTCTTGGTTTACTATGACATTTTACCCCACAATCATAATTTCTGCAACATACTGCTGTGTATAACATTATCCCCACATATCCCTTTGTGCAACAAGATGAACTATCTAAAAAATAAAAGAAGTCACTTATTAAAGTGACTTCAGGTGAGTAGCATGTTATGTTTCCATTACGATGAACATGTCCATTGACTTTTGATGACTATGTCGCGCGCAGATCTTATGCTAGTATCATCCGCTCCTGTTCTTACAAATGTAAGATTGGGGAAAGAATTTATCATGTGATCAATACCTGCTTCAGCCTCATTGAGATGATTGCATCGTGCGACATAATGATGCACCCTGATAATTCCTTCAAAAATTGTCGCCTTAACTTGCCGACTTCTATGAAAGAAATTTTCTACACATAATCCCACATACTGCTTATCATGAGGTATAGTAATACTTACGATGTATTCTATGAAACATGCTGTTGAATCCGTATCAACATCGATTGAGATATTATACTCGATTGATGTTTGTATTTCACGGAACATTTTACGAAAGAACAACTTTGCGATCATCATCTTCTCCTATTTATTCTAGACATTATATGTTATAGTATACATTACAATATTTGTCAAATTTTGTAGTATTATAGTACACCACGTAAATTATGCCCTTTTTCTCACACTTTCTACACATTTCTCACGTCAATTATATGTTTTTCCTACCAATTTTACCCATCTCCTTCAATCACAAGTCTTCTGTTTCCACTAACTTATGAAGGGAATCTTTCTAACAGCCTTGTATGAATCGTAACGTAAGGTCATTGCATTCATAAGAAAGATGTTTATTGGTCAAAAAATTAAAAACCAAAGAAAAAAGCACTACAGACTTTCTGCAGTGCTTAATATTTTGTGCCTTATGGCTATTCCTTTTGGAGTAATATAGAGAAACGCCTATTTCATGAAATTTCCTTATGTCTTCTGGTTCTGCACCTTCTGCTATGAGATTATTCCATTCTTCGCTTCCCTCAACGATTAGTGTGTCATCCCAATTATTATCATCAATACTGACACTATCATCCTCGATGGGGTCATGTTCTTTGTCTGAAGGTTCACCCAAAAACAAAATTGTTGCTCTGGTGTCAAGACGGAGCTGACATAATTCTCGTAGGAAATATGATTTTGTTCAAATGTTTCAACAGAATCATCTAACGAGATCTCACCATTCTCAGTTTGTATACCAAGAAGCATTGTTAGCACGATTGCGATCTTCTGTAAATTGAGCTAAATCAGACACAACTTCTGGATCAACAAATGCATAGAATTTGGAGCTTCTTAACCCTTTGACATACCTCCAGAATACACTGCGTACTACTCACCGGTAAGGAATGATACATACTCACGGTCTGTAATCAATAAGCTTTCATGTTGCGCGTCAAAGTACATTAGCATGATGTACTAAAAGCGAACAAAACGCTCCTATTATTGAACGTTTTGTTGCTTACATTGTGCTCAATTGTTTTCTCCGTACGAAAAAAGTTTTACTCTTTTTTTTCTGGGCTTCCCATGATTTCTTCAGCGATACTATGTGGTACCTCAGAATAATGTGAAAATTCCATCGTATAATTTGCACGTCCTTGCGTCATAGAGCGTAGCTGCGTTGCATATCCAAACATCATTGCAAGCGGAATCTCCGCATCAATTTCTTTGAGGAGTGCATTGCCTTCGCCACGATCATTCATTTCCTTGATGATGCCACGCTTAGAGCTTACGTCGCCGACAACGTCACCCATGAAGTCTTCTGGTGTTGTAACTGCTACTTTCATGATTGGCTCAAGCAAAATTGGCTTCGCTTTTCGTACGGCATCTTTGACAGCCATAGAACCAGCAATTTTGAAAGCTGCTTCTGATGAATCTACATCATGATACGAACCGTCATACAGTGAAACTTTTACATCAACCATCGGATATCCTGCCAAAACACCATTATCAAGTGCTTCTTCAATGCCCTTGGCTGTTGGTTTGATATACTCTTGCGGAATAACACCACCCTTGATTTCATCGACAAACTCAAATCCAGCACCAACCTCTTCTTGTGGCTCGATACGTACGTTTGCATGGCCATATTGACCACGTCCACCAGACTGACGCACAAATTTTCCTTCACCTTCTGCTGAGGCTGTAATCGTTTCACGATATGATACTTGAGGCTTACCGATAGTTGCTTCTACTTGAAACTCTCGTTTGAGACGATCGACAATAATATCAAGATGCAATTCACCCATACCAGAGATGATTGTTTGTCCTGTCTCCTCGTCAGTGTGGACACGAAATGTTGGATCCTCCCCTGCAAGCTTCGCAAGTGCAACGGCCATTTTCTCTTGATCTGCTTTAGTCTTTGGCTCTACTGCAATAGAAATCACTGGCTCAGGAAATTCAATTGACTCCAAAATCACCTTATTGTCAGGGTCACAAAGTGTGTCACCTGTTCGTGTATTTTTCATTCCTACAAGCGCACCAATTTCACCAGCGAAGAGTTCTTCTATCTCCTCCCGATCATTTGAGTGCATACGTAAGATACGTCCGACGCGCTCTTTTTTGCCACTCGCCGTATTGAAAACATAAGAGCCTGACTTTACAGAACCAGAATAGATACGAAAAAAAATCAATTGTCCAACAAAGGGATCCGTCGCAACTTTAAATGCCAATGATGCAAATGGCGCCTCATCATTTGAGTCACGTACAATTTCCTTTTCTTTATCATTAACATCATGTCCGATGATTGCAGGGATTTCATCAGGTGAAGGGAGATAATCTACGACAGCATCAAGGACAAGTTGTACACCTTTGTTTTGCAAAGCTGTTCCAACAAACACTGGGATAAGTGTCAGATTGATGACGCCTTTACGGATTGCAACTTTCAACTCTTCATTTGTAATATCATCACCACCGAGATACTTTTCCATCAAAGCATCATCTTGGTCAGCCGCTTTTTCAATAAGCGCATCACGCATTTTTTGTGCCTTTTCCTTCAGATCATCTGGACACGGCTCACGATTTACGATTTCGCCCATTTTACCATCAAATGTGATTTTTTCCATCGTAATCAAATCAACGACACCTTCAAAATCACTTCGCTCACCAACTGGCATCTGTGCAGGAATTGCATGTGGCGTCAAACGATCAAGTATTGATTGAAACGCACGATCAAAGTCAGCGCCATCTTTATCGATTTTATTGATAAAACAAATACGTGGGACATTATATTTATCAGCTTGTCGCCAAACAGTCTCTGATTGTGGCTCAACACCCTCCTTACCATCAAACACAACAACACCGCCATCAAGGACACGCATGGAACGCTCCACCTCAACCGTAAAGTCTACGTGACCTGGTGTGTCAATGATGTTAAATTGATGATCTTTCCAGAAGCACGTTGTTGCGGCAGATGTAATTGTGATACCACGCTCCTGCTCTTGCTCCATCCAGTCCATCGTTGCCTCGCCATCATGTACCTCACCAATCTTGTGACTCATGCCTGTGTAAAACAAGACGCGTTCTGTCGTCGTTGTCTTACCAGCATCAATATGTGCGATGATACCGATATTACGTACGTCTTTCATTGGTGTTTTTCGTGCCATAGTTTTGTATTAATTAATCTAATTTAAATATTTCTCCATCGTGATACGATACAGGGTACAGTTAAAAAGAGGTGTTGAGTATATAAATATTATGCGAAGTGAGCAAAGGCTTTGTTGGCTTCTGCCATCCTGTGTGTTTCTTCACGCTTTTTCATTGCCATACCTTCTTTTTCGCTTGCAGCAAGGAGTTCAATTGCGAGGCGCTCTGCCATACTCTTGCCCTTTTGCTTGCGACATACCTCACGAATCCATCGCATCGCAAGTGTCTGACGATGATCACCAATTACAGGAATCGGCACTTGATAATTTGCACCTCCGACACGACGTGACTTGAGTGCGACCAAAGGTGATACATTCTTGATTGCTTGTTCAAAAACATTCAAACCACCTTTTTTGCTCTTTTCATGAATCAAATCAAATGCATCATAAAGAATCCTCTCTGCGACAGAGCGCTTTCCATCCATCATAATCTGTCCAATAAAACGTCCTACAAGGATGTTATTGTACTGTGGATCAGGGCGCCATGATTTCTTGTATACTTTTTTTCGTCTAGGCATATTTTTGATTTAACATTATCTATAATTATGACTCTTCTCTATTTAGGCTTCTTGGTGCCATATTTGGAACGTCCTTGCATACGACCCTCTACGCCAGCAGTATCGAGAACGCCACGTACGACATGATACCGCACACCTGGTAAGTCTTTTACGCGTCCACCGCGAATCATTACGATTGCGTGTTCTTGTAAATTATGTCCTTCACCACCAATATACGCTGTCACTTCCATCCCATTTGTAAGCTTTACACGTGCAATTTTACGCAATGCAGAGTTTGGTTTCTTTGGTGTAACAGTTGACACCTTCACACATACACCTCGTTTAAAAGGTCCTTGTGACTTAACAGGCTTATTTTTGAGTGTATTAAAAACATGTGTCATTGCTGGTGACTTCGTCTTTGCTTTTTTGCTTTTGCGCGGATTACGCTTAAGTTGGTTGATTGTTGGCACGATTATTATACGCATGGCATGTGTGGTATGTGATTCTATACATCACTGCTCTGCAATTAACGATATTATCTAAAAAAAACATTCCTAGGAATAAAAAACCATCAACATACTGAAACGCGTCTTGCCTCTGGGCGTACGTCTACATTCTGTTGATAGTATTTATTCTACATGATGATACCCAAGCTGTCAACTGTTGTCACATTGCAACCTCACTACGACTTACCCATCCACCATTTCCTCCGTCCGCCTTACAGCTACAAATATCATGTCTGCGTTTGTACCAAGAAGAGAAAGTTTATCAAAATAACAATTTTATTGATAAATTTTTATGTTTGTTCTTTGAACATCGATGGTATTTTTTTGAGGACAGACTTTTTATCTTTTTTTTGCTTATCGTTATAAATAGGCAATTCGACAATAAACCGCGATCCCTTCCCGCGACCGCGTGATCGTGCAATAATTCTGCCTGCATGTTTTTCGATAATATTTTTACCAACATAAAGACCAAGTCCTGTACCTTCTACATGTAGGTGCGCCGTATCTTCACCACGTGAAAACTTTGAAAAAAGCCGTCGCAAAGTCTCACTCGGGATACCGATACCAGAATCTTCTATGATAATGTGCACGATGTCTTTTTTTTGTTCAACACGCACACGCACAAAACCGCTTTTGGTATATTTGACAGCATTATCAATCAAATTTGAAACAACTTCTCGAATTTTCTTGACATCAGCTTTGATGTAGATAGGTTCATCGCTTAATGCTAAAATTGTAAACTCTAGCCCCTTATTTCGTGTACGCAAAATAAATGTATCCTCCAAACCCTTGACGATATCCGTGACATTGACAATCTCAAAACGATAGTCCATACGACCAGATTCAATCCGTGATGTATTAAGCAAATCCTCGACAAGTTGAATAAGACGTTCGTTGGAGAGGTAAATTTTATCTAATGCGCCTTGCACCTTTGTTGTTGTCGGTCCATATGCGCCTTCTGACACAAGTGAGATATAGCCTTTGATTGCAGTGAGTGGCGTACGAAGTTGATGCGATGCAATTGAAATAAAGTCTGACTTTGCCGTATCAAGTTTTTTTAATTCATGATTTGCACGCTCCAATCTTCGTGTCATCTTTTTAAGCTCTTCTTTTTGTGCAATTTCTCGTCGCATGCCCTTGAGAAGCGTCAAGATAGAAAATGCAATAATTGAAAAGAAAAAGATTCTAATAATAAATTCCCCCACAGTCTTAGCCACCAAAACCTCAAGAAAAGCAACAAGATTTACAGCGAATCCAAATAATCGAAATCCAAGAACTTTCGTATTCAAAAGATTATGTTTGGCAACAATTTGTGCCATCATAAGAATTGTAAAAACAGAAGACACTTGCCCAATCCAATCAAAAGTAAAAATCCCAAAAAGTGGCAAAAGGAGGTTTGTACTAATACCAATACCAACAGGAATGCTCGCGCCAATAATGACATATCGTATTTTTTTTCGCTCAGAGCCGTATGCTTGTATATACTGCATAACCAAGGCTAAGAATGCCAGTAAGAATGTGATACTCAAAAAACCAGCAAAGAGAAAATAATATTTCCCAAAAGTGACACCCGAGCCCACCGCTGATGTCACAGAAGAACCGACAATAATCCAATCTGTAAAGATGATGAGAAGCGCAAGAACAAACGTTGAGCTTATCACGCAGATTGATATAACTTTATAATATAAGACTGTTCGTGGAAACACCATCGTAAAATGGAGAAAGAATGTAGCGATGCCGAGTGGCGCGCAGTAAAGTATATACGTCCACAAAGAAGCATAGATCAAACCATCTGTTCGCAAAAAAAACACTGCAAGCGTCCACAAAAAAACGCTAAAGATTAGACCAACAAAATGATAGTTGATTTTACTTTTTTTGCCATACAAAAAAATGACCATACCAGCAAAGAGATTCAAAATGCCAGCAACAACGATAAGACCATTGATAAAATCCATAACCTTATAATACCATATAAAGTAGCTCCAATGCCTGTGTAAAAAGTCTATCACAAAACCGATGCCTATATACTTCCAAATGACAAGCTACATTTCGTGACGTGTAACTTATTTTATGATATCAAAATCATTTCCGCTAAATCTTTAATTTGTACGGAACATCGAGACGACGTTCGAACTTTTGGCACATTTTTAGTCACTCCTAGTACAAGTCTCATACTAGATAATCTGTCAGATGATGTTATGGATGAGATCCTTGATATCATAATTGAAGATATAGGAGATATACCTGACTTTTCTATATCTATACAAAGTCCCTATGTGTCTTAATGTTAAAAGAACATTTCAGTTCCATGCATCTCAAGAAAAGCGGAAAAAATGTCCTGTGTATACACAAATGCGGCAAGCATCGCGTCGCAGATGTCCGTGATATTGCGGACTATCTTAATCAGATGTGCAGCGCTTAAAGACTAAGTCCGGCTCACTGAGCTGGCCTTTTTACTATATATATTGTCATAAGCTTCACATCAAATTGACGGATAATCTGGGGATGCTATTGTTAAATAATAAAAAACCAATAATATCTATTCAAAAAAATAATGTTATGAAAAAGAAAACAACGTTATTAGACGATTTGATAACACTACCTTGGTAGGCAAACTTAATTTTGGCTGCGATTGTATACATTGGATTGAAATATTGGCTACCAACCATAGCGATAGATAATCCGCTACTGTAAGGCTTTCAACTCTCGCTACCTCACTTAGCAGGAATTTTTTCCGGATTATTAGTACTTGCTGCAGAAGCCTCTGCCTTTCGCTCATGGCGCAAAGATGAGCTATTGGACTCCCAGACAAGCATCAAATCGATCAAAATATTTCCTGGAAAGAATTTGAAGAGCTTGTCGTCGTAAAGAATATGCAGCAGAGGAAAACTCTTTACCTGGCGCGGATGGCGGTATTGATCTTGTGCTTCGCGAAGACAAAGACAAAACACTTGTGCAGTGTAAAAATTGGCGCTCTCGATCAGTTGGTGTGCCAATAATTAGGGAGTTGTATGGATTAGTGGTTGCAGAAAAAGCATCGCATGAAATTGTTGTTTGTTCGGGCAATTATTCCAAAGACGCAATAGATTTTGCACGCGGAAAATCGCTAACGCTTATTGGAGGTAAAGAACTTGTTCAATTAATTGGAAGCGTACAGAAAGCACAGAAAATAAAAAGTACTAAAATATCGAAAGAAGATCCAGAATGTCCCACCTGTGGCAAGTTGATGGTGTTGAGAACTGCCAAGAGAGGAAAAACAGTGGAAATAAATTCTGGGGTTGTTCGACATATCCTCAATGCCGCGGAGTCAGAGATGTAAGAAACTAATTATTGCACGGGATGAGAGAATCGAACTCCCGACTCAGGTTTTGGAGACCTACGTTATACCACTTAACCAATCCCGCCTATGCTAACTTTTTTCATCCTTGAGCCCAGAGGGAGGGTTGAACTCCCGACCTCATCCTTACCATGGATGCGTTCTACCACTGAACTATCTGGGCTTGCAATACCATCCTAAACAGCCAGTATGTTGCTTTTGCAGTGACAAGTTTTTAAGGAAATATGTGGGCCGGGAGGGATTTGAACCCCCGTAGTCCGAAGACGACAGATTTACAGTCTGTTGCGATTGACCACTCCGCCACCGACCCCAATATTATATCAAATTTTCAAAAATACTTGATACTGAGCCACTTGTCAGACTCGAACTGACGACCGTCGGTTTACAAAACCGGTGCTCTACCAACTGAGCTAAAGTGGCACGTTGTATGAAGCTGCCCACACTCCTATATAAAAATTATTGTACACGATTTCATAAAACCGCGCAAGGCTATTCCTCCATATTCTAACCTAATACACGATCAAGATTTTTCATAGCATCTTGGGCACGCTTATGTCGCGGGTCAAGTCGCAAGACATATTTATAACATTCTAGAGCATCTTCAAATTTCTGTTCCTCCATGTAATAATCGCCTAAACGTTCATACGCGTGTACATTCTTAGGATCTTTTTCTAATGCTTGTATCAGTGCAACTTCCTGCTCTTCTACACCACTATCACGTCCCAGCCCATCAGATGCTCCACGATGATACGACAGAATAATCTCACCCATACGTGAAAGTTTTTGAGAATCATTCACATCACTCTTTATAAGATCCGACATTGTAGTATCATTTTCTTCCTTGTTCATTTTTACCTCGTGAACAGCTGCACTCACGCGTCGCTTATGCGCAAGACGTTTCAACGGTGCTACACGTTGTTGAATCCATGGCACCGCGGTTTGCATGACTCGCTGTCTTTTACTGTTAGTTCTTTTCGTTTTATAAGGCTTTGCTACAGAGACATCTTCATGCGCCTTCAAATCTGCTTGTGCAACAGCTCGCGCAAAAAAAACCACAAGCAACGCGAGGATAATAATAATAATGATTGGTGGAATGATCAAAGAAATCATAAACACGCACTGTACAAAGAATTTAGGATGTTCGCCTCACCAGTATTATAACTCAAAACGCGTAAAGTCACCAACTTCTATTTTTTCACCAATTTTTGCAATAAGTGTATTGAGAAGATCCTTCACAGAAGTATCTGGATCTTTGACAAAAGGCTGTGCCATAAGTGCTGTTTCTTCACGAAACTTTTTTTCCTTCCCTTCCATAATCTTTTCCATCACTTCAACTGGCTTATTCTCCTCCTTGAGTTGTTCCGTCCAAATTTCACGTTCTTTGGCAACAATCTCTGCAGAGACGTCTTCTGGATCAAGACACGTCGGCGCGCTTGCTGTGATATGCATTGCAAGATCACGTGCGAAGGCTTGAAAGTCTTCATTGCGCGCGACAAAATCTGTCTCACACATAACCTTTACCATAGCACCTATTTTATTATTGGAATGCATATAAGAGCCAATCACACCCTCGCCTGCAGTACGATCAGCTTTTTTGACTGCCTTTGCTTCACCCCGCTTACGCAAAAGTTCAATTGCTTTTATATCATCACCATTTGCTTCATCCAATGCCTTTTTGACATCAACGATACCCGCGCCTGTCTGCTCACGGAGATTTTTGATTTGTTCTAATGTCGTCATAAATGTATTTTTTTCTATTTAAAGTATTTCTATTTTTGTGATTTCAAGACCTTTGCAACATGGCTCAATACATACATCAATGAAGAAAGCGCATCATCATTTGCAGGAATTGGATAATCAACATCTTCTGGGTTAACATTAGTATCAGCAAGTCCCACGACAGGGATGCCAAGCTTTACCGCTTCTCGCACAGCAAGATGGTCTGACTTAATGTCTGTTACAAACACAGCGCCTGGAAGTTTGTCCATATCGACAATACCACCCATACGACGTTGTAGCTTATCATATTCTTCCTGTTTTTTGAGTTGCTCAAATTTTGTATAACGTGAGAGATCGCCACTTTCGATTTGCGTACCAAGTTGACTCATATGACGCACACGTTTGCGAATATTGCCATAATTTGTAAGCGTGCCACCAAGCCATCGATCAATCACATATGGATTATTAGTATACTTCGCAAGATCAACAACAAATCTATGTGATTGTTTTTTTGTTCCAACGAAAAGAATTTTCTTTTCACTTGAAGCTATTTTTCTCAGAAATTTAAGAGCTTCTTTCATGAGCGGTACAGATTGTCCGAGGTCAATGATATTGATATTATTACGTGTTGAAAAGATGAAATCACGCATTTTTGGATTACGACGTGCTTTTGGGTGCCCAAAGTGGACGCCGGCAGCAAGCATTGCTTCCATAGAAAGCACAAGGTCATCATATTGAACACCATCAAACATGTTCTTTTCTACGGATATATCTTTTGTTGTTTTTTCTACAACGCCTCCCTCTTTTTTCGTCACTTCAGATGACGCTTTTTTTTCTTCTACCATATTTTTCCTTTAAATTTAATACAATTGACGCTCATGTGTGATCCGTACAAAAAAAATACTTTTGCAGGAATGGATCAACGCGTCACTGTACAAGATATTATGCTACGTATTCTACAGGAAGACTGTCCCCTTGTCAATAAAGAATACCTATGCTATCCTACTTTCATAGCGTACCAGACTTACATTGTCCATCCTGTAAGCGTGTGTACACAATTATATTCATATCTTACTAGTATTTTAGACTTATGAAAAAAGACATCCACCCAAACTATACAAAAGAAGCAAAGATATCCTGCTCCTGCGGTGCTACTTTTACAGGCGGTTCTGTCAAAAAGGAGCTTTCTGTAGAAACATGTTCACAATGTCACCCATTTTATACAGGCAAACAAAAAATTATTGACTCCACAGGACGTGTTGACCGATTCAAAAAGCTTACAGAAAAATCTGCTGAAAGAAAGATTTCACGTAAAGACCTTCGCACAAAAGACGAAAAAGATGCAATTCGCGCAGAAAAAAAGACAGAGAAACAGGAATCTCTGTAGCACATAGACAGCATCATCAAAAAAACTCTCGCTACAATCGTTGCAAGAGTTTTTTTGTAATAAACGATTATGTCAGATACTCATTTATGCATCTTCCTTATTAAAACGATCGAGACGCTTCACAGCAACAACAAAAATCAATATGAAAACGAAAAGACCGTACACACACGTTGGTGCACCAAGTGGAAATCGTGCGCCACTAAACCATTCCGTCACACCAAAATACCCTGAAAAAATCATACCAGCAAATGCGACAGCGCTAATCACACCATACATTTTCTCACTTGGATTTTTTGCGTCAAGTCGCAACGCAAGAAAAAGAAGTATTGCAAAAAGTACAAACCCATAAATACATGTTGGCACACCAAAAAGATACGCGCAAGCGCCTATAAGTACTGAGCATGTCCCTGTAAAAACCTTTACGCCTGCAAGATACCCAGCAAACAAAACACCTGCAAGTCCTGCAAGTTGTAATGTCTTGACTACTTTTTTATCATTCATAAAAATTTTGTCATATTACATAATAATATCCCTACAATAGCATATGCAAGCAAAAAATGCTATAATCTATAACAACGAAGATGGTACGTATTGTAGTATCAAAGAAATTTTCTCAATATTCATTTTACCAAAAAGCATATTCTCATGAAAGACATTATTACACACGTCAAAAATGACTACCAGCGCATCACTGATGCTCTCATGCAACCAGATGTTACAAATAATCCTACGCGCCTCACGGAGCTCAGTAAAGAACGCGCTGGCTTGGAAGATGTCATGACAGCTATCACACAATATGAAAAAATTACAACGACGCTTCGTGAGAATGCAGAGCTTATCAATACTGATGATGATGCGGAGATGAAGCAACTCGCACTTGATGAGAATGCTACCCTTACGCTCCAATTACCTTCTCTAGAAAAAAGGCTTGAAGTACTCCTGCTCCCAAAAGACCCTTATGATACAAAGGATATTATCATAGAGATTCGTGGTGGTGCTGGCGGTGATGAATCTTCCCTTTTTGCTGGTGATCTCCTCCGCATGTATATGCGTTTTGCAGAAAAAAAAGGTTGGCGCGCGACAATCGTCAGTGAAACACGAAATGATATTGGTGGTTACAAAGAAGTGATGTGTGAAATCATAGCCTCTGATGACACAGATCCTGTCTATCAAAGTCTCAAGTACGAAAGTGGCGTCCATCGCGTACAACGTATCCCAGAAACAGAAAAACAAGGGCGTATCCATACATCAACATCGACTGTGGCAATCCTCCCTGAGGCAGAAGACATCGACATCTCAATTGAAGATAAGGATCTCCGTATCGATACATTTGCCTCTTCTGGCCCTGGTGGTCAAAGCGTCAATACTACAATGAGTGCTGTACGGATTACCCATATACCTACAAATACTGTCGTCTCGTGTCAAGATGGAAAATCACAACACAAAAATAAGGACAAGGCGATGAAAGTTCTTCGTGCGCGCTTGCTCCAGCAAGAAGAAGACAAACGTGCAAAAGAAGCTAGTGACGAACGTCGTTCGCAAGTTGGCACTGGTGATCGTAGTGAAAAAATCCGTACCTACAACATTCCGCAAGATCGCATCACTGATCATCGTATCAAAAAAAGTTGGAGTAATGTGGAGAGTATTTTTACTGGTGAGCTCGGTGACATCATCGCTGCACTCCAAGAAGAAGATATCCGTCTCAAACTTGAATTACGTGCAGCACCAGAGACCGCCTAGTGCATGATTACTCCACACACATCTATGCCACAGCATACCATCAAAACTGCGCTCTCTCTGTCCATACCGTTTATCTCGCAACAGGAGCGTGAACTCATCCTTGCACACGTGACAACTCTCTCACGCAGCTTCATAATCGCGCACCCTGAGCATCTACTAACACAGGATCAGTATACACAGTACATAGAACTCCTCACTAATCGTGCAGACGGAATACCTCTTGCCTACCTTACAGGTATCAAATATTTTTATAACAAACCATTTCATGTTACACCAGATACTCTCATTCCACGTCCCGAATCAGAAGATCTTATTGACATAGTGATGCGTCATACTGTTGAAAACATGCTTCAGAAATTTTCCTTTGTCGATATTGGTACGGGCAGTGGCAATATTGTCATCACGCTTGTACATGCCTGTATAGAGAAAAAAATCACAGCATCCTTTGGCGCAAGTGATATCTCTTGTAAGGCGCTTGACGTAGCACGTGTAAATGCCTACACACATAATACCGTAGCAGATATTACTTTTTTTCACAGCGATCTCCTAAGCGCAAAGTCACTACAAAAATATATCAACATGTCGACCATTAGGGACGAACAACTCATCCTCGTTGCAAATCTCCCCTACGTTGATGTGCGTCAAAAAAATATTCTTCTTAACCAAAATGAGTCTCGTGCGCTTGCGCACGAGCCAGCGCAAGCGCTCTGGTCTGCAGACGGAGGACTCGCTCACTACAAGAGACTTATCGCGGAAACAATAGCATATCATGCGTGCCATCCTACAGTGCCCATCACATCATTTTATGAAATTGACCCTGGACAAAAGGATCTGCTCACACGCCTCCTCTCCCCATACATACCCATTTTTTACAATGATTTAAGCAGTCGAATACGTGTATGTAAATGGACACTCTAAAAACACAAAAACCTATACGATTTCGTATAAGGTTTTCATGTACAGCGGTACATTACATATCCGCATAGTATCAACACCTATCGCTTACGACGGGCTGTTTTTTTTGTTGCTTTACGCTTTGCAGTTTTCTTTGTTGCTTTACGTTTTGCAGGCTTACGCGCTACACGTTTCTTTGTTGTTTTTTTTGTTGCTTTACGTTTTGCAGTTTTCTTTGTTGCTTTACGCTTTGCAGGCTTACGCGCTACACGTTTCTTTGTTGCCTTTTTTCGTGCTGCCATAATATTCACCACCCTTTCTAGTTTAAAGTTTTACATTTTTTTATAAACCTCAAAACAATTTTGTTTTGTACTTTTATTATAACAATTATAATTATAAAAACAATACGTCACAATAAAACTTATGCACAACTTTTTTGCGCCATGTTTTTTTTGACGTACATATATGACAAAAAAATATTGAAAAACTTAGATTCTATTCTAAATATTCGTTACATAAAATACGAAGTTTAGGAGAAGAGGAATCTTTCACGTATCTGTCTTTCACGTGTCAAAACCAGCACATCCTCCTCACTACCAGCTCGCAACGTTATATGTAGCATTTCTGGCAAGTGTGAAAATGGTTTTCCAGCAAGCTCGTGTAAACCACAAGGTGAATATCCTTCTGACAGATAGTGATAGAGACTCTACTTCAAGTTAAAATTTGAGACATATAGCTTGACAAAATCTCAAAATACTGTATGGTATATTTGTTGCATTTACAACTAATATGCGAGGAACATCTCATGGCACTTTTTACAATTGAAAAAAACACGATTACGAGTGGTGACGAGGCAGCTCTTAACGTATTGCTACAAAAACGTGAACCAGAAGTATTGTCACGACCATACAGCTACTGGGTCAATCTTCTAAATCACTGCTCACTCATTGTCTGTCGTAACGCAATCGGCACAATCAAGGGTATGGTTATACTTACAAGAAGAGAAGTAGATGGAACGATAACGGGCGTTCTTAAAAACCTCATCGTTGATCCAGTCTATGCAAAGGCCTGCACACGAGCGGAAATGATTAAAAATGTCCGCATAATCGCAGAAGAAAAAGGCATCACACGACTTGACCTTGATCAAATAATCAGCATTTCCAAAAAAAGTTGCTTCCGTGTAGTACATATGCCAGCACAAAGCCATAGCATCATTAGATGTTATGGCTATTATTTTTTTGTTATAGATAAATTTTTCGCTATCAACTTTTTCTTCTGCGCACGTGATTGTTTTTTGATTTGTAATTCCTCTGATGTCGCACTCGCTCGATTGGAAAATTTCTTACTATAAAGCAATATTACTGGTTGTCGCGAGCGTGTGTATTTCGCACCTTTGCCATACATACCATTATGCTCATCGATACGACGATCAACATCTGTTGTAATTCCCGTGTACAGTGTGTTATCAGCACACTGTACGATGTATACATAATAGCTCATAACACTTCTTTTTTTAATCTTTTGTACCATTATTATAGAGGTAATAATTTTTCTGTGCAAATCTTTTGATAATTTTTTCTACCGCTATGTATGTATCTGTATAGATAGAAATTTCTTGAATACTTGCCGTACCACGGACTTTGATAAGGAGATTTCCTGTGCGCCCAGTGACCTTGATTGCATGTTTACCACTACCGATATTGTATGTGATAAAACCGATAGAGATCTTGTCCACAACATCTGATTGTTGTAAAAAGTCTATCAACTTCTCTGCTGCAGGAATAACACTCGTGTGTCGCCCACCAATTTTTCCACCTTGTCTGTGCCCTCTTATCATAAACCTCTTTTTAAAACAGTATGCATCATTGTGAAAATACTTTCTAAAGTGACATTATTCATCACTGATGCAATATTTTTCCTTACTAAGTATTGCAAAAAATAATATATCTCATTGTACTCCTCATTTTCTACTAAATCAATACCTCACCTGTATGGATAAATGAATTTCGCGTAGATATAAAAAAGACTTTCTTTATACGTTATACAAGAAAGTCTTATATTGGATGCGGTAAGGAGTCCGGCTACGACTCTTGCAGAAATTTCTGCACAACGTATTATCGCTGGTATGAAGCCCGATGAGTATGGTTAACTCATTACTCTTATCGCACATTTCACTATATCATGTTTTTCTACTATTGTCAATACTTCTTTTTCTGAAACACTTCCTTCAAAAATATCTCAAAAACCACCACGTAAACGTGGTGGTTTTTTTAGCATACTATATCTTCCGCCCAAAATAATCTCTCATGCCTTTACTTTTAGAGCTGGTCCCATGGTAGAGCATATGCTCATTGATGCTATGAGAGCGCCTTTGTGTGCATCATTTTTTTGTGCAACAACTGCATCGACAAATGCCTTTGCATTTTCGGCAAGTTTCTCACTTTCAAAGGAAACTCTTCCAATTACCTGATGCACGAGACCCGTACTATCATTTTTAAAACTTGACTTACCTTTTTTGAGTTCTGTGACAGCACTACCAATTTGTGGCGTGACAGTATCAGTCTTTGGACTTGGCATAAGTCCACGTGGTCCAAGGATTTTTGCTGCAGGAGCAAGCCTTGGCATCATGTCAGGCGATGTCACAATGACATCAACGTCAGGCACCTTGCCAGCTTTGATTTCATCAATCAACTCCTGTCCTCCAATGATATCTGCGCCAGCTTTCTTAGCTTCCGCCTCCCCCTTCTCTGTAATCACGGCAACACGTGCTACTTTACCTGTGCCGTGAGGCAACGTCACTGTTCCACGAACTGCCTGATCACCTCTTTTTGGATCAATATTAAGACGAATGTGTATTTCAACAGATTCATCAAAATTTGCTGATGCTACATTTTTGACGATAGCAACGGCATCTGTGAGCGTGTAAACTGTTTTTTTCTCGATTTTTTCAAGAGACTTTGTATATTTTTTACTTCGCGCCATATATTTGTTGTGGTGCAAACGAGAATTCTCTCCCACGATTATTAATAATGATTTATTCTAAATGTCTACTCTACCGTAATACCCATAGAGCGTGCTGTGCCCTCAACAATTTTCATCGCTGCCTCAGTATCAGCAGCATTAAGATCTGGCATCTTGATCTCTGCAATCTCACGTACTTGTTCTTTTGTGATTTTTCCCACCTTATCAGTCAGCGGATTGCCTGCGCCCTTTTTGACACCAGCTGCTTTTTTGAGAAGCTCTGCTGCTGGTGGCGTCTTCATAACAAAAGAAAACGAACGATCCTCATAGACGGTAATTTCTACAGGAACAATGTCACCCATTTTTTCCTTGGTTACGTCATTGAACTGTGAGCAAAAATCCTGAATATTGATACCGTGCTGTCCAAGAGCTGGGCCTACTGGCGGTGCCGGATTTGCCTTCCCTGCTTGAATTTGTAACTTAAGCATTGCTGTTATTTTTTTGTCTGCCATAGATTTGATATAAAATATTATAGTGCCCTTATGCTTTTTAAAGCTTTTCAATTTGCGTAAAGTCAAGCTCTACTGGTGTCTCACGACCAAAAACCAAAACAAGAACTTTTACCTTTCCACGCTCTTCATCAATTACAGTAACTTCACCATCAAAATCTTTGAATGGTCCATCAATAATCTTGACTTTTTCACCCTTTTTGAGATCAATACGATACCGTGACTCTTCTTGTCCCATGCGTTTTTTGAGACTCAATATTTCTTCTGGCTCAACTGGCGTCGGCGTTGTACCAAGACCGATAAAGCCTGTCACATTTGGTGTATTGCGCACAACATACCATGATGCGTCCGTTACAACCATATGCACGAGAACATACCCTGGATAAATCTTTTCTTCTACAGTCACACGTTTACCTCCTTTGATCTTAATCTTTTTCTCAATCGGAATTAACACATCAAAAATAAAGTCTGACATATCCATAGAATCAATGCGTTGTCGCAAGTTCCGCGCGACATTGTCTTCATATCCAGAATACGTATGAAGGACATACCATGCTTTCCCGTGATGTTGCGTTTGCTTTACCATGACAAAAATACTTATAAAAAATTAAATCTTTCCCCTATCATTATCCAAGGAGAAATACTCGCACAGCGCCACCAAAAAGATAGTCGAGTGCGCCCAAAAACGCAGCCACACTGAGAGAAATGATGATGATAAGCGTTGTGTACTGTATTGTACGGTCTTTTGTCGGCCATGTGACGCGACGTAGCTCTGCGTAAGATTCACGCAAAAATTGTAATATTTTGTACATAAAATTTGAGATTTTTAAAAAGCCCTGGTGGGCTTTCGCTCTATAATTATTATATTATACATTGTCAAATTTGTCAAATCCAAAAATTCTTTCGTCAATAATTGATTGCAATATCCCCATACTAATATATGGTAGATTCAATAATCTAACCGAACACTCTGTTACAATAATCTATTAACATGTAACACAAGTGTTTATGAAAGAAAA
>JAUZSW010855443.1:0-10681 GCA_034780735.1 Hyalogyrina grasslei
AATTCATCATTTGTGAGTACAAATCCTTTCATGGAGTAAATGTTAGTACATTCTCATCTTAAATCAATCGCTAAATATTCCTAAATCTATAACTCCATGGGTATAGTACCCGAAGGAATCTTTCCCCCTTTGAATATCGTGGAACCATTACCAAAACATGGTGCTTGAAACGAAGGGCTTACAGCCCGATTTATACCTTGGGCTAATGGGGAGCGGGGTTCTCTAGACTCATGGCTTTCCCTATCTAAAGACGGTGAGTACGGTTTGACAGATTTCGGAGAACCAGGATACGGAATACTTGAGAAGATACGAGCCACTGTTAAAAGCAGCGACACGACACAGGTTATGTTTGTTCGCTGCAACTACTCAGCGAGTAGTCAGAATACGGGGTAGCCGCTCAGATCAGCGCTGAAATATGTCAAATCAAGGCAAAAAATGTGAATTTACAAGTGTAAATGATCATTTTTGAACGCAGAGCTGACTAGTTACGATTCGCTGGTTGAATCTCCGAATCGTTTCAAGAAAATTTTCGTTAAGCGTCTGAATGCACTGTTAGCCAAGTACGAAAAGACCGTTAATCAGCGAACCCACCTGGATGAAGAGATTCGCACAGCAGCTATCGAAGCCGCACGCAACGAACTTCATTCAAAGCGCAAGCTTGTCAGCGATAATGCAGAGGAATTACATGCATTGCTTCAGAAACGAGCTCCGCAGGAGAGCTGCACTCAAATAAAAATCCCCGGGCAAGCCCTCTCACTTACCGCTCGACTTTCTCGTTTCTCTCGAAAGCGGGGTATTAAACCGGAACTTTATTAATCTTCTTTTCGCCCCAAGGGGCGGGGAATAAAACCCGGAGAGATTCAATAAATTGAACTCTTAAGTACTTATAGGGTCGTAAGTAGGTGAGCATAATTATTTTAACAATTTACGGGTTTATTTTCCGCTCTTCTGCGTTGTTATTTCGGTCGCGTAGTTCACTATGCTTCCTCAACAACGCCTTGAATAGCGAAAAATATCCTGTGTAAATTTTGTCAAAATAATTATGCTCACCTACTTAGTAAGGTCGCGATTGCTTCTGGGCGAATACCATTGGTGCTCACCTAACAACAACAATAACAGCATTGCGAAAATTCAACTCTTTTATATCAATAACTCAGGGAAGATATGTATGAAAAAAATTTTGCTGTCTATCTTGCTGGTTTCCAGCTTTGTCGCTCCAGGTCTTTCACAGGCAACCAACGGTTATTGGTCGCACGGTTACGGACCAAAGTCAAAATCTATTGCGGGAGCTTGCGTCGCAATGGCGTTTGGTGCGATGTGTGCGGCCAGCAATCCAGCCTCGCTTGCTGTGGTTGGAAATCGCAAGGAATTTGGCGGCGCATTATTCTCTCCGAAGCGCGGTTTTACTGCGAATGATGATGCGCTCCTAGTCCCTCCAGATCAAAGAGGTCCAAGCTCGATTCCACCTGGTAGTTACGAGAGTGCAAATGACTATTTCCTAATCCCTCATTTTGCATACAACAAAATGCTTGATGACAGCAGCTCTATCGGCATCGCCATCGGCGGTAATGGCGGTATGAACACCGAATACAATTCACCCATTTTTAAAAAGTTTGATGCGACTCCTAACGATCCATCGACCACCCCTTCATCGACCACTGGAATTGATTTGGCCCAAATATTTGCGGGTATAAGCTACTCCAAAAAAATAAATGAGCATCATTCCTACGGGATCACCCCAATGTTTGCGATTCAGAGCTTTGAGGCAAACGGGTTACAACCATTTACCCCTTTTTCTGTTCATCCAGATAGCGTCACCGACAACGGTAAGGATTATTCTTACGGTGCGGGATTAAAATTGGGCTGGCTGTGGCGCGTAAATGACAACTTTAATTTAGCAGCTTCCTACCAAAGCGAAATGGCAATGAGTGATTTTGATGATTACAAAGGACTACTTGCGAACGGCGGAAACTTCAATGTCCCACAAAACTACGATCTCGGCTTTTCGTATAAACTTAATCCAGATGTCACCTTTGCATTTGATTTCCAGCACATTGACTACGCAAGTATTAATGCCATGGGCAACCCTTCCGACCTCGATTTTGCAGAGGTTTCAAAACCATTTGGACCTAAAGACGGTCTAGGATTTGGCTGGGATGATATGGATATTGTGAAGTTTGGCTTGCAATGGCAATACAAGCCAGGCCTAGCCTTTCGAGCAGGTTACAGTCATGCCAGTGATATTTTCCCAGACACTCAGGCACTATTTAACACCCTGGCGCCTGCTGTTATCAAAGAGCACTACACCTTTGGCTTTGGTAAACAATTGGATAAAAAGAGTGAAATAAATGTCGCTTTTATGTACGCACCCAATGAGAAAGTTCATGGCCTTAACCCCAATACAAGGCCTCAAACTGGGTTAGTAGAAATAGAAGAGTGGGAAATTGAAGTGGGTTGGGCCGCACGATTTTAAGTATACCTCTCGCGTTTGGGAATGCTCCGCTTAGAGTGCGTAGATTTCACGCAGAGCTAAGCGATAAAATGCAGTAATAGCAAGGCATGACAACAACGCTATTCGTGTTTTGACGATTGAGCACAGACGTCCTTTGGGTGCGATAGCGTTTGCCAATGCGCTCCAGTGTTGCGCGGTGCTGTTCAGGCAAAGGATGAAATCAACCTGCGGTATATCAATTGCCTTGAGTTCTTCGTCGATGGCGTTACGATGATTAATCGTTCTATCCGCACCCATGAGGCTGTAAATAAACCTGTGTAACTGTTTATCATTCACCCCCTAATTGGAGGGGATGAGTCTGGTGGAGGCTGTGGTGGGGAGTGACTCCGAGTTTATGTTCATAAGAACAATTGGTCTCATAAAGGTCACTGGACTCAGGTATCTAAAGCAATCGCAGTTGCCCCGGATCTTGAATACCTGATAGTCAAGGGAGGTATCATCCCGATTAATCAATACGGTACCGCAAGAACTGGGACCAGTTCCGTTTTACCCCCTATCTTTTATACCAACCCTCATTTACCGTATTGCAATACATTATGTCGCAACAATAATACGCACTGCATCTAGCCTAACCACTGCCTTCATTAGCGCCTGCAGTAATTGTTCCTGCTGCGTTACCAGATAAGTCATTTCATCATCACGAATATTCGGGTTGACAAGTTTAAGCGCTTGTAGCCGGTCAATTTCTTTCCCGAGCACTTGACGAGTTCTTGCTTTTGCCTGTTGGATTATTTGCGGTGCTTGCTGTTGCGCTAAGGCATCGGCCATCGGAACAATATTTCTTATTTCCTGCATACAGGCTTTAACAATTTTTCTGGAGGTGTCTTTATCAACGTCGATTCGACATTCGCGGATTCGTTCATGGGAGAGTGCGTCTTCGATATCCCTACCCTGCTGATCGACCACAAAACGCATTAATGTCGGTGGTAAATAGCGGCGGGTTTCGAGCTTCTTGTGTGACGGCGCATCTAGGACATACAAACATTCCAGAAAAATTGAGCCCGGCTTGAGTCCTGGATGCGAAATGGCGGTGAAGCCGGTATTGCCTTTTTCTCCGATCAATGTCATTTCCATCGCGCCCGTTACCATCGGGTGTTCCCAGCTTAGGTAATGCTGATCTTCATTTGAGAGTGCCGTATCTCGGTGACAGGTAATGGTCATTCCTTCTTCCATTAAGCCCGGAAACCCCGTTTGCAAGTATGGGCCCGGCCGGAGTATCCAACTGTTTTGACTGTGTGACTCAAAATCAACGCCATAGCAGTCGAATACTCTTTCGAGATAGGAGAATAAGTGATCCGGGATTTCCTGCTCAATAGCTTGATTCACTAATTCCGCTGCCTTTTTAGGTCGACAGGAATTAAACTCTAGCAAACGATCCCGGCCACGATGCATCTCATCATTGAGTTGTTCGGTGCGCAGATGTGACTTTTCAATTAAAGTTCTTAATTCATCCGAGTTGAATTTTTGTGCATTTGAAGATGACACACAGATATCGTGTAATTCTGTTTCAAATTCGACAAACACACCGTGCGCCGCTGGACAGGGTTTCTCAAAGGCAGATAAGCCTTGCTGATACCAATTAAATAATACTTCCTGCGCACTATCCGTTAAATAAGGCACATGAATCTGGATATCATGCATTTGGCCGATTCGGTCGAGCCGACCTATACGCTGTTCCAGTAAATCTGGGTTAAAAGGCAGATCAAACAGTATTAGATGTTGGGAGAACTGGAAGTTTCGGCCCTCACTGCCAATTTCAGAACATAGCAATATCTGTGTGCCATCTTCAGGGTCAGCAAAAAATGCGGCGGCGCGATCACGCTCAATAATACTCATGTCTTCATGAAATACCGCGGCGTGAATGCCTTGCTTGAGACGCAAGGCACTGGCTAGGTCTAAAACCGTTTCAGCACTGGCCGTAATCAACAAGATTTTTTCATTACCCAAGGACTTTATTTTTTCAATAAGCCACGGCACACGAGGATCAATATCTGTCCAGATCGTTGTTATGGAATTATTCTCTGCTACATCGTCCTCTTCACTATTTTGCGAAGAATGATGCTGATAGCCTAGCTCTGGAGAAATTGAATACTGCAATTCATCTTCGATCGCGATATCTGTCCAGACCTGTTGATATTGTTCAGGCACCGGTAATGGATGAGGGATTAATTTTCTCTGCGGAAAACCTGTCACGGATGCACGAGTATTTCTAAACAACACCCGACCCGCGCCATGTCGATCCAGAAGCTGTTCGACCAATTCCTCTCTCGCTACGCAAACTTGCTCATCGCTGCTGTTTTCATTACCGATGATATCGAGATATTTACGATTATCAGCTTCAGCAAATATTCCCTTCAGTTCTTTTTCTACCGTTGCCCGTAATGGCTGATTATCCAGCAACGCTTCGACTGCCTGCGCCACAGGTTCATAGTCATGCTCTTCTTGAATAAAAGCGTCTAGACTTGGATATCGATCGGGATCAAGCAAACGCAGCCGGGCAAAGTGCGCGGCTTTTCCTAGTTGCTCGGGTGTCGCGGTCAGCAATAGCACGCCAGCCGTTAGCTCTGACAATAATTCTATACAGAGGTATTCCGCACTTGGATCTTCCTCACTCCACTCCAAGTGATGCGCTTCATCAACAACTAACAAATCCCACTGGCTTGCCAGTGCCTTTTCCAGGCGATCGGTATGATGGACGAAAAAGTCGAGATCACAGAGCACCAGTTGCTCACTATCGAAGGGATTTATACTCTCATCTTCAGCAAGCGCCTCCCAGCGTTCATCATTAAATACGCCAAAATGCAGGTTAAATCGCCGCAGCATTTCCACCAGCCATTGATGTATCAGCGGCCCAGGCGTGACAATTAACACCCGTTGCGCCCGTTGCCTTAATAATTGATGATGGATAATCAATCCTGCTTCAATGGTTTTCCCCAATCCCACTTCATCCGCCAACAAAACCCGGGGTGCGAAGCGATTAGCAACCTCGTGAGCAATATAGAGTTGGTGTGGAATAAGCGTGGTTCTGACCCCGGCTAGACCCCAGGTTTCGGAGTGCGCCAAACGGTTCATTTCCAGCAAGGTTTGATAGCGGAGTTCAAACCACTTGGCTTTGTCGATACGGCGGCTATAGAGCCGGTCGGTAGGCAGATTCAGTTGCAGAAAATTATCCAGATCACCCTCTTCCAGTCGGGCCTCTGAGCCGTCTTCACGAAGACCGTGGTAAGTTAACAACCCGTCGATTTCCTCAATCGACTGAATCACCATCGCCCAACCTTCATGGCTGGCAATCCCATTACCCACCTGAAACACCGCACGGGTTAAAGGTGCCGTTTCGGCGGCATAAGTACGGCTTTCTCCGGTAGCCAGAAAGGCCAGCGTAACCGTGCGGCCTTCGACCTTGATGACTGTACCCAGCCCTTTGTCAGCTTCAGCGTCACTGACCCAACGTTGCCCCGTTATGAATTCGTTCACTGGCTATTCTTATTGGCCTGTTAGAAAAAGGCTGTGAAGAATACAGTGTTAATACAAGTGGAGAAAGCCTAGATTAGGCCGCAAGACTATGCATTTGATCAATTCACACCGGTGAGGCACCAAGATCAGCGTTGCCGAATCCTCAAAATGTTTCAAACAACCCGCTAATAAAGATGAAAAGGCCTGAATAAATCAGGCCTTCTTTACTGACGTAGCCCTTAGCTACCTACCATCTCAATCCTCAGCCATGTTCACAGGAGAAAGGATTTTCTTCGAGCTTACCAATCTCCAGACCGGAGTCCTTCCTGGTTGGGTAGCAGATCATTCAGCTCTCGGAATTTTTGCATAAAACTTCCATCTGTATTTTCCGAAATATCAATATCTCTTCTAAATCTTTCTTTAAGCTCTAAAGATAAATCAGTTGTTAAGGCATACCCTTGAACCTCAATACTCTCCAGAAATTCAGGCTCTTTTACACTATTCTTAGCAGCACTTTTACTGTCATTTGATTTAATATAGGCAACAGCGGGATTTAGGGCGGTTGGCCGACTTCCGTCTTTGAGAAGACTAGAGAGAATTAATGCCTCTCGACCACTTTCAGTCTTAGCTAGTGCATAAAGTCGTTTTTGAACAGTGCCGCCGTCAAACTTTAAATCCAGCTTCCTAGCAGTATGTCCATCATCGGTAGTTACCATTTCACCAACCACAGTTTTGCCTGATAAATCATCCCTGCTATCCTCTGTTTTACAGTTAGAATCAGAATAAGCGAATAACGACCACGTAAACTGATTCTTATTAAATGCATACCTAAGGATACCTGATGTTCCATCATCAAGAACAATACATTCCGTACCCCAACGCCCTTCAAGATCGCTTGAGCGAGTACCGCCCTTAGTCTTCGTATATTCCTTGGCTTTACTAAAGTCACTGGGCCGAGTGGTATCGGGAAAAGGCAAGAGAAATGTAGTTTTATCTTTACTCAAGGAAATTAAAGATTTTACAGAGGTAGAACCATCAGAAGAGGTAAAATCAATATCATAGGCTGGGTAATCCTCCGGCGATGTGATTTCCTCAATACCAACACTATAAGCACCTGAAGATTCACTAGAATCATCTTTTTTACTGCAGGCGTTATCGGAATATTGATCAAATTTATATGAAAAATCAGTCATCGTAAATGACCAAGTCACTTCGGCACTGCCAGTGCCTTCATTTTTAGAAAGACACCGCGTCTTCCAAGTGCCCATTAACGCTTTAGAAACTTCCTTGTTACCAGTTCCAGTGAGCGTGCCGGTAGGGGGGGGCGTTGGGGTGGTAGGACCGATAGGTTCTGGCGGTAGCGGGTCATCATCATCAATACAAGCGGGTAATAGTGTCACCATAAACAATAGAAAAAACCCTTTAAACAAATACGTTACTTGTTCCATGCTCAATATTTCCTTCATTTTAAATCTCCTAGTTAGTACAAAGTGCGAAGTATCGGTAAAACAATCATCCTTGATCGTTGTTCTCCTTGATTAAACTGCCTTGGTTCTTGGGTGATGTGCCTATCGGGACTTCACTACCATTCCTGATTCCAGGACTGTCTAAACTCTTTAATTTCCCCCCTTGGTATTTTTATAGAAATTATCCTGGCCATAACGAGTTTCCATTTTATTCATTAGTTTGTTAAGGAAGCTCTGAATAAGTCCGATTAGAATTAAGCGGAGAAAAAAGCGTCTGTAAGTTTCACGAAGTGAGCCGTAATAGTTATTCTATTGCGGCGAACTTCGGGGAAGTTACAGACGCTTTTAGCCCGCTTAAAATAATTGGGACTTGTTCAGAGCTTCCTTAAGGAAGCTCTGAACAAATGGGGTTGTCTATTTCTTTGGTGCTATATTTACTTGACTCCATCGAAGTAAAAACAAAGCACCCCACCACCAACCACCAAATGCACCTCCACCGTTAGCGGTAACATCTCCTGCTTGTGATTCATCGGAGTTTTCACCCGAAGAACTCAGGATCGCAGTGCCTTCATTGTCTGATTCCTGAGCCTTGGCAGGTTCACCATTAAGTCTTGTAGATTTACCGTTGATTACGCTTTTGATTGAATCAAGGTACGCCGGTACGCGGGTGTAAACTCCTGGGGAATCGGCTTGGGCACAACCATAACCCCAACTTGTTACTCCGGCGAGGTAGTACAGGCCATCATTTTTTCTAGCCATCAGTGGTCCTCCGCTATCTCCCTGGCAGGTATCTATCCCTCCTCTAGAGCCGCCTCCAGCACACAGCATTCCGATATCTATTTTCAATTCGGGGTCGTATACAATGTGATTTAACTGATCCTCACAAACATTATTTGCGATGAGAGGTAACTCCACCTCAAAAAGTTCATCGACTGCAGTACTGGTATTTTCTTCACCAGCGACAACGGCACGCTGCGTTCCTCGGCCCAATGCGATGGCTGAGTTTCCGGCACTGATTTCGGAATCTAGCGAATTTATATCGATAATGGCGAGTGGGCTTGCGTTTTTGCTGGGGCGCTCAAGTTGGATCAAAGCGATATCATTACCTTGGCTGGTTGCAGAATACCCTTGGTGGATAACCACACGCTTAACTACAATCACTTCATTCGCACGGCTTGATATATCTCCTCCACCGAGACTGACGACAAATGAATCGAGGTTAATTTCCTTACGATCAAGGCAATGTGCAGCGGTTATAATCCAGTCTTTCGCAATCAATGAGCCGCCACAAAAGAACCCTCTGACACTGCCACGGGAACCACTCTTGACATGCCCTCCCAAAGCATTCAAAAAATCAATACCGTCCCGTGCGCTAATGCCGATGGCGGGAATACTAATGAGATTTTCATCGACCCAATCAAAACTATCGTCCCTGTCATCACCGAAAATAATCGCGGCACTACCGCCGCCCTTTTCACAGTTTTGAATTTGTTCTGTCAAAGCACCCGTGTTTTGCTGGATAAGACAGACGCTTCCAGAGTCTCCAAAACATGGGGTTTCAGCCAAACCACAATCCACCAATTCACCCGAAAAGGCCTTTGATGAGGCACCTGAAATCAATCTGGCCGAGTATTCGTTATTGTCCAGATCCAATTTAATGGGCTCGTTTTTCAAGCTGCGACTTTCAGGTCCTGTAAAAACTAACGCCGCCATAAAGCTTCTATCTTCCGGATTTGATTCATTTCCTCCCACAATACGAGGTTGAACGCCCGCTACCGCATAACTACTCACGAACAGTAAACTAAAGAAAGTAAGAACAATCATGCGTAGACAGGATCCGGACTGAGATCTCTTTTTTGTACAAGCATGGGTAATCTGTAACATCTTTATTCCTTAAATTAAGTGTGAATAAGCCATAAAACCGTGCATGTATCACACTCAATACAAAGATCATGCCAGACATCACCAAAGCAGCTTTAAGTTTTATATCTATATGTTTTATATAGAATTTAACGCTAAATAAAGCCTTAAGATAAATTAACCGTACTTGTAATGCGAAAGATCGTTTCTTTTATAGAAACGATCTATTCAGTATCGTTCGTGAAAAATAAACACCAATATTCTATTCCCCGCATTAACTCGATTCTGCGATCTTCATCCTTTCTTTTCCTCGATCCAGGAATACACTGCTCGCCACACAAATACCCGCACGGACGCGGCATCAATCATTCAAGTAACCTCTCAATGGCTATTTGAGAAAATTGATTTTATTTGATGGCTCATTCGATTTGAGCTGCTACCTTTTCGCCCTAAATACAGGATTTAGATAATGACAACGGAATGTCAGAACAAGCGATCCATTCAACAACACATGATGCCTATTAAAAAATCTGATATGACTTCAATTTATTTTAGTCGGCCAGCCGTGACTCACGCGCTAATCATTTTGACTTTCATTTTGCTTTTGATCCCCACGAGTGCAAGTGCGCTGGTGATATGGGCCAATAATGGCGAAGACAAAGTCACACAAGATGAGTTGCGAGCAAGCACTAATCCATCGGCAGTTACTAATTCGGTGTGGGATGGAAAGAAAATCAATCTGTTTGGCGCTCGTAATGAGACCACTTCTTTTTGCCTTGTATTAGAATCGCCGAATCAGACGGCAGAAAATGTTTCGGCTAGATTCAATACGTTGACCGGGCCAGGTGATGCGAAAATTCAGTCCAGACCCACCTCCGGTAACGGGGTTTTAAATTGGGTCAACCGCCCCATCGAGCTTTATTATGTGCGCTATCTGCAAATAAAAGGCATTGGGCAGCTGTTATACGAAGACTACGATGAGCGTCATATTCCCAAAAGGCTGCGTCGTCCCTGGACGGATGAAGGTTTTCCTGTTGCAGGAACAGATTGGACTGACCGACCCGATCACAATAAATATTACCCCGACATTGCCATTCCGCTTGAGCTTCAGCCATCATTCAATATAGCTAAAAATAAAAATCAGTGTATTTGGGTCGATATTTATATTCCAAAATCAGCCACACCTGGAATTTATACGGGATCAATTGAAGTGACTGAAGGTGATCATCCTGCAACGCAAGTCCCCGTGAATTTAAAGGTGCGGAATTTCACTTTGCCGGATAAGCCTTCACTTAAAACGATGTTGGTATTGGGATATACTCATCTCACTGAAGAATACCCCATACTGCCATCAATGATTTGAAAGTTTTCAGCTAATAATGATCGCAAT
>JAUZSW010856554.1:0-10677 GCA_034780735.1 Hyalogyrina grasslei
TTACAAGCACTTAGCGCCTTGCTCTTGGAAATCCTGAATCTCAATTTGCTCAACCCAGAATTAATAGAGATGCCCTAATAGCTTAGCCGTCTCCAGTGGCATTCTTCGAGGCTATTCCGCTCAGTCTCTATGTGCACCTGCCCTGGTGCGTTAGTAAGTGTCCGTATTGTGATTTCAATTCTCATGCATTGCCCCAGGAACAGATGCCTGAACGGCGCTACGTGGATGCCCTTGTAGCCGATCTTGAGCAAGAGTTGCCGCGGGTATGGGGCAGAGCCGTCAGCAGTATTTTTATCGGTGGCGGTACCCCCAGTCTGTTTTCACCTGAAGCGATTGATCGGCTGCTGCAAGCAATTAGGGCACGGTTGCCGCTGATTGCCGATATTGAAATCACCATGGAAGCGAACCCCGGTAGCGTCGAACAGGCCCGGTTCGCGGAGTTTTTCAGTGCGGGTATCAATCGCTTATCGATTGGAATCCAAAGTTTCGAGACGGATTTGTTACAGCGTTTAGGGCGTATTCATAATGGCGAAGATGCGCATCACGCGATTGATGTGGCTATGCAGGCTGGGTTTAATAATGTGAATCTGGACCTTATGTTCGGCTTACCGAGCCAAAGCCTGGAGCGATTAAGTCGGGATGTAAAGACTGCCGTTGGCTATGATCCCGCGCATATTTCTTTTTATCAATTGACGTTGGAGCCGAACACCGCGTTTCATGTAAACCCGCCCACCGACAGACCGGTAGATGAAAATAGCTGGTCCATGCAAATTAAAGGGAGAGACCTGCTGCAGAACGCGGGCTATTATCAATACGAAGTCTCAGCTTTTTCGCAAGCTGGTCGTCAGTGCCGACATAATCGAAATTACTGGGAGTTCGGTGACTATATCGGCATTGGCGCAGGCGCTCACGGGAAATGTACCGATATGGCGACTGGTCGTATTCATCGATCCTCGAAAGTTCGCCAGCCTGCTCGTTATATGGATGCGGCACTTGATGGGAGCAGTATAAGTGATAAGCAATCGCCCAATCACCGCGAACTACTGTTTGAGTTTATGCTGAACGCATTGCGCTTGATCGATGGCTTTCCAGAGTTTTTATTCACGGAAAGAACGGGTCTTGATTGGAGTGTGGCGGAGCCCGCTATTCAAGGATTCATCGATGATGGTCTGCTAGAAAAAAAATCGGCAAATATTCGTCCCACCGACCTAGGGCTACAATTTCTAAATGATATGTTGATACATTTCCTACCTGATGAGACGTGAGCCGCTATTCTTCGAGATTGAAGCGGACTGTCCTTACTGCGGATCAGCCGTCTACGCAGAGATTGATCTAAGCGTCCCCAGTGAGGGCTTTATCAAGGACTGCGAAGTTTGTTGTGCGCCGATTTTTTTTCGGGTTGCCACTAATAACATGGGTGATGTCACAGGAGTGGAGGTTGTTCGCGAGAATGGTTGATTCATGCTTTTAGCTGGAATTAGACTTGGTTTATCAACAGCCCGCGATCGGCTGGCGATAATATGAAATACTCATCGTTCTTCTGAACGGAACTGGAATAATAGCTATAAATTACAATGAGTTATGATATTGGTTATTTTTTGGTCGAATGATAAAAATGCGACCGCTATAGGGCATAGGGCTGTTTTATGGTGATTCATCCACAGACTTATCCACAGAAAATGTGGATAAGTATTCAACTGATTATTCATCAATGGCTTACAACAAATACTGCAATTGATCTGAAAACTATAAAAAAGATTCATCCCCTATTAGTTTTATGTTGGGTCGATAAGTTGATTGCAAATAATAGACTTTCAAGCTAGACTTCCCGCCCTCCGAATTTACTCCTGAGATCATCATGCAGCCCAATATTCATCCAGATTATAAAGCGATCAAGGTTATTTGCAGTTGCGGCAACAGCTTTGAAACGCGCTCTACATACGGTAAAGATGAGCTGCAGGTCGATGTATGCTCCAGTTGCCACCCTTTCTATACCGGTAAGCAAAAGATTCTTGATACAGCAGGTCAGGTGGATAAGTTTCGCCGTCGTTACGCAAAATAGATTAGTTTTAGAATCTTTTAATAGATACTATAAAAATGGCGCTCTATGAGCGCCATTATTTTTTGTGAATTATCTTCATACTTCAATGCTCGATAGAGGCTTTTAAAAAAGAAAACTATGCTTGAATATAGCCTCAATTCTCCGTACTAACGATATTCGTGAATCCTAAATATCAATTTAGGAGTAGTTACAAGTAGAATAGTGCCGGAAAACTTCAGGAGTCGGTAAATGCAGAAGGTCACCATTGTAGGTGCAGGTCGGGTGGGTGAATCGACAGCCCAGTTTCTTGCTAGTAAGGATATTGCTAGAGAAGTTGTGTTGCTGGATATAAAAGAAGGGCAGGCGGCGGGTGCTGCGCTGGATATCCAAGAAACCGCGCCCCTACTCGAGTTTGATTCGACTGTAACCGGCTCAACAGATTTTTCCACCTTGCGTGACTCCGAACTGGTCATTGTGACCGCTGGTATCCCTCGCAAGCCTGGCATGTCCCGTTCGGATGTGTTGGAGACCAACGTAAAAATTTTAGATAGCATCGTTGATAAAATTCTCGAATACGCGCCGCAAGCCATGCTCATGCTGGTATCAAACCCGGTGGATGTTCTGACTTATCGGGCATGGCGCAGAACCGGTTGGCCACGGCATCGAGTGTTTGGTCAAGCCGGTGTACTTGATTCTTCGCGTATGGCGGCTTTTATTGCCATGGAAACCGGCTTTTCCCGTAAAGATATCAGTGCCATGGTGTTGGGGGGGCATGGTGACTCGATGGTGTCTTTAGCCCGTTACACTACGATTTCCGGTATTGGCATTGATCAATTTCTGAACGAAGAACAGATCAAAAGAATTGTTGAGCGAACCCGTAATGGTGGCGCCGAGGTACTGGCTTTGCGTCGAACCAGCAGTGCCTATGATGCACCTGCTGCCGCAATTGTGAAGATGGTCGATGCTATTGGACGTAATCGCCATAGTCTTCTGCCGGTTGTGGCGATACTGGACGGGGAGTACGGCTATGACAACGCAGCGATGGGCGTGCCCTGTGTATTGGGTGAGACTGGTGTGGAGCGGGTGCTTGAGATTTCCTTGACTGAGGAGGAGCGAGCTCAGTTTGACGCATCCTTGGCGGGTGTATTGAAGGATATTAAACGCTTAGATTAAGGAGTAAGACTCGTAACTACTCAGCGAGTAGTCAATATTAAGTCTCATTCTTTTGGGGCTGTTTCTGTAACAACGGCCGATTAATTCGATAAGATAACCCCAAACCCAAAGTGAATGCGGGAATCGCTATCAGTTTGCTGCGAGGGTCGAGGCCAGAGAAAGAGTTCTGTGGCTTTGACCAGCGGGAAGTCATAGTCCGCTTCGCCGACTTTTCCCTTTTCGATACTGATTATCTGACCGTGTACGGTGATATGCCGGCTGGTTGCATAATCTGCCGTCTCTAAATACCCCTTTTTCTCAACAAAGAAACGACCCTCAGCGTCCTCGCTGGTTTTTGGGTGATGTATTTTGTCCAGAGGATACGCGAGGATTTCTAGCCGAGTGGTGGTTGCCAGGTTTGTCGCATTGATAATCACGCCGCCCCAGATGATGGGGTGTTCGTTGGCAGAGTTGGCCGCCGCTGCTTTCGGGGTGAGCTGGTTTTTGAGGGAGGGAAAATCGGGTCCGCTAGCGCAGCCAGCAAGCAGCAATATGATTATACAAAGAGGACAAAACTGAGCGTTACGCATGCTTAATAATAAAACGAATAAGGGTTAAACGGATCGTAGTGGCGGCGATAGAAATAGGGTTGATAATACCAATGATCCAAAAGTGGATCGTAGTAGCGAGTTTGTTTTACGAGTGGTTTCCATAATGTATGAGTATCTGCAGTCACCGTCGGGTAGGTGTAAACATAGTCACCAATCTCACCTTTCTCCGTGCCGGCAACTGTTCCACGCACCGTAATTTGCCGATCTTTGGTGTATACCCCAGGATCAAGAAATACATCGAAGACCGCGATAAAGCGTCCAGCCGTTTTATCATTTGATTTTGGCCTGCCTTTTTTTCCTAGTTCACGCGAAACAATTTCGATTTTGGTTGTTGCCTCTTTATTTTCTACCTTGGCTATTGTGCCTCCCCAAAACATCCGTTGGCCTGTATGTTGTTCGGGAGAATCAAGTACTGACTTGATTGCTAGGGTCGGTTCGGGCACTTCGGGTTTGGAAGGCTTGCTCGCGCAGCCCGAGATAACAAAGGCCGTGCCTATCAAGGCGGTGAGAGCAATATTTCTTACAGTATTCATCATATATTTGAGGCTACGCATGACATAGAAGATCAGATGTATCGAAAAAATATGTCTAAGCTCACCACCATTGTGGATTATTCTCTATGAAGTGCATCACAGCATCATACTTAGGTGAGTCCTTTCGACTGGCATAAAGTGACTCAGTAATGCCCCAGCGGCCCCATTTGCTGTATTGACCTGGCGCTGAAAAGTATACGAACAGTTTCCCGTCTGCTTTGCGCCAAGCGTTAAAGTAGCGTTCATAGCTTGTCCGCATTTGGGAGTTTCGATTAGCTTTGTCGAAAAGCTTGTTGAGTTTTTCATTGTTTTCCTCACCGACCACTCCCGTTAGATGTTGGCCGCCCTCATACGCAATTAAATCGACGTTGTGTTTTTTTGCGACTTTGGCATTTTTATTTATCCAATCAATAGCTTCAGGCAAGGCTTTTTTCCTAATCTTAGCAAATAGAGTACCGACCGATTCTTGGCTGGCATTCGCTTCGGCAAGGCCTAGATAGCCGCCAAAGTAAGGTGCAATGGCGAGTGCATCGGTATGCTTGTCGGCATCATTGTGGCTGAGGACGAAATCGGCAAAATAGTCGTTAGCCGCTTGAGTCGCTAACACCCGTACCAGGCGGTCGGTACCCTTAAATACGTCTTCCCAGATGGAAAAGGTTTTAACCGCACGTTGTGAATAATAACGTTGTCCGCCTTGCCAAAGATCTGGATCTAGCCCGAGCTTTTTTCCTTGCTCATTAACGTACTGAGTTTGTTCAAATTGAGAATTCCATACCTCATTGGAGTACTCAATATAAATTTTTAACTTAGGGTGAAGGTTTTTCTTGACGTATTCTGCGAAGCGACGAATATACTCGTCATTGGCTTTGTGTGGCATGTTAAACCAAGGGTCAGCTTGCATTTGATTGGCAAGATCAACCATAACCTCAACCGGGGCACCTGATTCTTTAGACCAACTGGCGGCATTCAAAGGGGTGCGATCTTCCCAGGACGAAACCTTGGAGTTGTTGGTCTTCATCATGTCCATAAAGCGGAGTACTTTAAAAGGCTGCAGAAAATTGAGCAGTGCCGGATTGAATCTGTTTTTTGTGTAACTGGCTTCGAAGGGGATGTATTGTGATTTTTTGCAGCTGAATTTAGATTTTACGGGTTTTAGAGGTTGGTTGTCGCAAACACCTCCAGGCATGATGACGCGGATATTGCGAATATAGTCTTCTGGATTTGTTTCGGTGATAGTGAGTTGAATACCCCCTTTACTGGCGTTGACCGAAATCATGTCAAGACCGGGTTTGTGGCTAACGGCTTTTGCTGCGGAGCCGTAACTAATTTTTCCTGACCCCTCGTATAATACTTTGTAGACCCCGCTTGGGTATTTATTGGGGATGTCCCAGTTCAAATATGTTTGAGCAGTTTGCCCTTCTTTTAGAGAGCGCACCCAGCCTTGCTCATCAAGATCGAGATCCTCAGGAAACGGGCGTGCGGAGCGAAATATATCGACAAACGGGATGCTGGCAGAGTAATCCTGGATATCGGCCAGGTTTATTCCCATCGGAGAGCGTTGGTTTGCCGTGTTAGTAAAGGATACAGATTGCTGTTTAACGGCTGGTTTATCAACGGCGACGCAGGATGTTGCCGATATGAGTATGAGTCCAGCGGTCGTCAAAATAGAGATTCTTTTAATAAGCATAAATACTAAGACATTTCTTTGCTTCGATTTATCCATCATTATACAGCATAGATTTCAAGCCTGAATTAAGTGATATGTACTCTATTCAATGCGGACCCTAATTTTATTTAATAAACCTCATGGTGTACTCAGTCAGTTCACCGATCATGATGATCGACAAGTGTTGGCGGATTATATTCCTGTATCTGGTGTCTATCCGGCCGGTAGGCTGGATCGTGATAGTGAAGGTCTGATGGTATTAACTAATGACGGCAAATTGCAGGCGAAGATTGCAGATCCTGATCATAATATGAGTAAAACGTATTGGGTCCAGCTTGAGGGCATGCCTGGAAAAGAGGTCATTGAACAGTTGCAGGCAGGTGTTGAGTTGCGTGATGGTATGACTCGCCCGGCGAAGCTTCAATTGATCGGCCCACCATCTCAATTATGGGAACGCGATCCACCCGTGCGCCATAGAAAAAAAATACCGACGCAATGGTTGAAAATCACTCTTAAAGAAGGGCGTAATCGACAGGTTCGACGTATGACTGCAGCGGTTGGATTTCCAACACTTCGACTGATTCGGTATCGAATTGGCTCTTGGACGATTGATGGCCTGATGCCAGGACAATGGCGACGGGCATGAGGTGTTAATCAGCTAGGTAACATGGATATTTGGAATCATCTCGAAACTGAAATTATTGCGGCAATCGGACGGCCTTTTGTTTTGCAGCAACAACAAAGCATTGCGGGTGGCAGTATCAATCAAACCCTCAGGCTAGAAGGTGAGTGTGACCGTTATTTTCTAAAGCTAAATCAACGCGGCATGCTCGATATGTTTGCAGCTGAGGCCGAAGGATTAAGTGAACTATCAAAGGCTAAGGCGATCCGCGTTCCAGAGCCTATTTGTTGGGGAGAGTATGGTGAGTACAGTTATTTAGTGATGGAAAATCTCGACTTAACCGGCCGCGAATCGTCGCAGCAATTCGGCCGGCAGCTTGCCAATCTTCATGGGTATACGTGTGAGCGATTTGGTTGGCATCGTGATAACACCATCGGCTCAACCCCCCAAATTAATAACTGGAATGAAGACTGGATTGATTTTTTGCGCCAGCAGCGGCTTGGTTTTCAGCTTGATTTGGCGCAGAAAAAAGGCGCCGGCAAGGGGGTAAAAGCTAAAGGCGGGAAACTTATGGAAGTGTTCCCTTGCTTGTTTGGTGGCTATACTCCTAAGGCCTCTGTATTGCACGGTGATCTTTGGTCGGGAAACTGGGGTGGGAATGGGCAAGGTGATCCGGTCATTTTCGATCCAGCTGTTTATTTTGGTGATCACGAAACTGATTTGGCGATGATGGAACTCTTTGGCAGTCCAGGGCGTGATTTTTTACCGGCTTATCGAGAGGTGTTTCCTATTGATCCAGGCTATTCGGTGCGCAAGAATTTTTATAATCTCTATCATATTCTCAATCACTTCAATCTTTTCGGCGGCGGCTATGCTCGCCAGGCCGAAAGTATGATGGATCAATTGCTTGCGGAGATTGTGTGAACTGCGTTTGCATATTACGCGGGTATTCAGCCGTTGTTCAGTGACTCACTTTTAATCTGACGCTACATTGAACATAACAGAGGATTGCGTCATGAAAAAGAAACTTATTGCCATTGGTTTGATTGCGGCGGTCGTAACCGCACCCGCTACCTTCGCGGGCAAGAAGCGCCACTACACCGGCGATAGTTATACCGACTCGGCCCGAGTGACTCAGGTGCAGCCGATTTACCGAACTGTTCAGACTTCTCGCCCCCATCGTGAGTGCTACCAGGAAGAAGTTTATCGTCCAGTTCAATCCTCCAGTCATGGTAATAATGCGCTGGGTATGATTGTGGGTGGTGCGCTAGGTGGAGCGTTGGGGCATAACATTAGTCGTCATCACAGGGATACAGCGACTATTGCCGGCGCTGTCATCGGTTCAGCCATTGGACATGATGTTTCCAGTAATAAACATCGTGGTCGTGACCGGGGTTATAGCCAAGGTTATGAAGAACGTTGTCACACCGTCAGTGAACGGTACAGCGAAGAGCAGCTTGATGGTTATCGGGTGACTTACCGCTACCAGGGGCAAACTTTTTCTACCCGAATGGATCATGACCCAGGTGACTGGATGCAAGTGCGCATTAGCGTTAGCCCGCAAGACTATTGAATTTGATACTATTGCTTCATGAAATGTTACTTCTTTGTTTTTCTCGGATGTGTTTTGGTGGTGCAATCTCTTGCCGCCGAACCGCGGAATCAGCAGCGTGATCCGGATAATCGAGCACAGATTAGTCGCGAACGCGCCGCTGATATCGCTCGCAAGCGTTACGATGGCAGGGTGTTGGATATTCGTCCGCAGCGAGGCAAAGGTCGCAAAGATTATCGTGTCAAAATTCTTCGCGAGGGTCGGGTGCGTGTCTTGGATGTCGATGGCAAAACAGGTAAAGTGCGCCGTAAATAACCCCCCCCAATGCGCGCCCTAATTATTGAAGACGAACCACAGCTGCGCGCGCAACTCAGCGATGCGTTACAGCAACAAGGCTTTGTTGTGGATGTCGCGGCTGATGGTGAAGACGGTGCCTGGATGGCCTGCGAATTCCCCCTCGATGTCGCGATTATAGATCTCGGGCTTCCCAGTAAAAGCGGTTTGCAGGTCATCGAAGAATTGCGGCAAAAAGGTCGTGAATATCCAGTATTGATTCTAACGGCCCGCGACCGTTGGCAAGACAAGGTTACCGGGTTGGAATCTGGCGCTGATGATTATCTTGCTAAACCTTTTCATATGGAAGAACTCATGGCGCGCTTACGCGCGCTTATTCGCCGCACAGGCCGCTGGAGTCAGGCCGAACTGGAAAGTGGCCCAGTGCGTTTGAATACTCTAGATCAAGTCGTGGAGCTTGACGGCGAAGCGGTGTCGCTAACCGCATATGAATACCGGCTGTTGGAATATTTAATCTTGCATGCTGGCGAGGTGCTTTCTAAAACAAAACTCACTGGACATATCTATGCCGAGGATGATGAGCGCGACAGTAATGTTATCGAGGTCTTCATTCGTCGTTTACGCAAGAAACTAGACCCTGATGGATCTTTGGCGCCCATAGAAACGCTACGTGGACGCGGTTATCGTTGGTCTTTACCGCGTATCAATTCCGCATAGTGCCCGACAAAATGAACTCACTGCGCGCACGTCTGCTATTAAGTGCTGGCGGAGTGCTGTTGTTGTTTATTGTCCTAACGGGTGTCGCCTTGGATCGGGCTTTGTCCAGCTATGCACGCCAAGCCGAGTATGATCGTCTCCAAGGATTAGCTTTCAGTTTGTTGGGCGCTACCGAAGTGGATGCAATGGGTGGAGTGACCGCAAGTATTGATCGCATCCCCGAGCCGCGCTTGCAACAACTCGAATCTGGCCTGGCTGCATTGATTTATAATGCAGACGGAAAAATCGTATGGCGCTCGCCCTCGTTGTTAAAAGCGCTATCGAGTCAGTATCTTCCCAAAGTCAACGAGTGGGTATTTTCAGGTGAGAGTGTTTTCACTCTGAGTTATGGCTTTGAATGGATATTAGATAATGATCAGCCGCAAATTTACGCGTTACAAATTCAAGAACGAAACAGTCCTCTGCAGAACCAGCGCCGCTCTTTTACACATAAGCTTTGGTGGTGGTTAGGGGGAATTACTGCCGCTTTGTTGGTGACTCTTCTTGCCTTAATGCGATGGGGTTTAAAGCCGCTGAATAAAATCAGCGCAGATCTCGATAAAATTCGTAACAGGGAAAAAACGCGCTTGTCCATCGACGTCCCAATGGAAATTCGTCCACTTACTTCTAATCTGAACGCATTATTGGAGCATCAGGAAAGCCAACAAAAACGATTCCGCAATGCCTTAGCTGATCTTGCTCATAGCTTGAAAACACCATTAGCGGTGTTACGAGGTCAAATACCCCGCAATGATACCGCTGCGCAGGGGCAGCTTGATCAAATTGACAATATAATCGGTTATCAATTAAAGCGAGCGGCAACTGCTGGTCGCAAAGTCTTGCAAGCGCAGGTCGCGGTATATCCCATTGTAGAGCGGATTACGAGCGCGCTAAAAAAAGTTTATATAGATAAAAATATTAATTATATCAATAGCATAAATGAGTCCCTGGTGGTTTCTATTGATGAAGGTGATTTGATGGAGTTACTGGGGAATATTATTGATAATGCCGCAAAAAATGGTGGTAAAACGGTTAAAATAAGTGAAGACCAGAGTCTACGCGCCTTAGTGATTAGTGACGATGGTCCAGGTTTCCCCGAGGACGCTAAGTCCTTATTACAGCGCGGTATACGAGCGGATACTCGTACGCCAGGGCAGGGGATAGGGCTTGCGGTTGCAAATGACATTGCTTTAGCCTACGGGATGGAACTTACACTAGGGAATTCCAAGGCTGGAGCGAAGGTTGTGCTTTCGCCTTCAGCCAGTTTTATCGGTAAGTAAGGCTTAGACCAAGGGGGCGAAGTACAGTGGCTTCTTGTGCTTAGGGTCTGTCCCAAAATAACTTAAGCATCTCGCTGGTCTTTTGTTCCGTCTGCTGCGTTATGGCAAGGGTTACATACAATGAGTATGCGCCCCTTGCCATGCCTTGCGGACAACCCAAAATCCTACGC
>JAUZSW010857665.1:0-10646 GCA_034780735.1 Hyalogyrina grasslei
CTCTTTAATTTTCAAATTACCACAATAATCAAAAATGAGAAAGGCGCTGATATCGTGTGGTGGTGCAAACACTCATTTATTAGTGGAGAGAGTGTGCCCTGGCAAAGTAATCAATGGGAATTTCAAGGTGAGAAAGGTGGGAGTGTTGAACTATTCGCAACCTTATCAGAAGCACTTGAAAAGTTGAGGTGATGATATACTTAACGATAAAAGTGTATCCGAAGGACGAATTGCTAATATTTAGTTATGTAGTAAGATATTTAAGAAAATGGGAGTGAATGAATTCGGAAGTCGTGTAATGAATTATTACACGACTTTTTTTTATTGACTACAGTTTTAATTAGCGTATTATAAAGTTATGACAAAACAATTTGTGAAGACAGCTGAAGAGATTGAAATAATGCGAATAGGATGTAAAATTCTTGCGGGTGTTATGAATGAGCTTGAGAAAAAGGTTGATATAGGAGTGACTGGATTGGAGATTGATGATTTAGCTGAGCGATTAATTCGTGAGGCGGATTGTGAACCAGCTTTCAAAGGTTATGGAGCAGAGGATGGAAACCCATTTCCTGGGACTGTTTGTTTTTCTGTGAATGAAGGTATAGTGCATGGCATACCATCTGAGGGAAAAATAGAGGATGGTGATGTGATAAAAATTGATATTGGACTAATTTACAACGGGTATTATGCAGATATGGCAAGGTCTTTCTTGGTAGGGAATGTATCAGATGAATCCAGAGAATTAGTAGAGACGACAAAGAAAGCTTTTTATAAAGGACTTGCCACCATTAAGGATGGCTCGACATTATTTGATTTTGCAGGTGCGGTACAGGAGCATGCAGAAGGAAAGGGATATTTTATGGTAAAAAATCTAGTTGGGCATGGAATTGGAAAACAACTTCATGAACCCCCTCAAATTCCAAATTATGTTGATAATAATATTACAAATTTTAAATTTTATGAGGGTATGACAGTGGCGCTTGAGCCTATGGTAAATATTGGAACGTCAGAAAATGAAATAGCAGATGACGGCTGGACATTTGTCACAAGCGATGGGAGTCTATCAGCGCATTATGAAAATACTATTTTAGTTACAAAAAAGGGAACTGAGATTTTAACACAAATATAATTAAATATGTTACTTGGAATTGACTGGGGACAGCGTAAAATAGGGCTTGCAATTGCAGAGGAAGAAATTTCTATTGCATCAGCATTGGATACGATTGAAAATGTTGATGGTGTTTTTGAGGTGCTTCACAACATTGTAAAAGAGTATGACGTTGATAAAATTATTATTGGTAAGAGTGCGCATTTAACACAAGATGATAATGTGGAAAAAATAGAAAAATTTGGACAGGAATGTGGAGAGAAATGTAATGTTGAGATTGTATTTACAGAGGAAATGTTTTCAACCAAAGAAGCACATGAAAATTTAAAAAAAGCAGGAAAAAAGAATATAGGAAGTATTGATGATGCAGAGTCAGCTCGCATAATTTTGCAACAGTACCTAGATGCATAGAATGCAGAAATGTAGTATAATAATAAACATAAATAAATAAGTCGTAGTGTGCGACATTTTTTGAGAATTATGGACAAAATTCAATTATCAATTATTGTACCAGCTTACAGGGAAAGTGAGAGGATTGGTAGTAATCTATTGGAAATAAAAAAATACGTACAAAATAATAAATTATCATATGAAATACTTGTCGTAGTAGATGGCTCTCCTGATAATACTGCGGAAATTGCTAGGGGTTTCGGTGAGCAAATTGAGAATTTACGTGTGATTGAAAATCAGGAAAATCATGGTAAAGGGTATGTAGTCAGACAGGGACTTCGTGAGGCACGCGGTGAATATAGGGTGTTTTTGGATGCGGATGGTTCTACTTCAATTATACATATGGATAGAGCTATGAAACTGTTGAAGGGCGGCGTTGACGTGGTGGTGGGATCTAGAGATATTGAAGGTGCATATGTGCAAATACATCAGCCGAGACATCGTGAGATTATGGGAGATATGGGAAATTGGCTCATTCGAATAGTTTTAGGTCTGTGGAGTTATCCTGATACACAATGTGGATTTAAGGTTTTGACTGCCGAGGCAGCTGAGGCTGTTTCTTCCAGGATGGTTGTTGATAGGTTTGGGTTTGATTTTGAATTGATTGTATTGGCAAAAAAAATGGGATTCAATGTGAGTCAGATGCCAGTAAGATGGTTGAATGAAGATGGTAGTACTGTGGGACTTACTGGTCCGAATGGTTTCACGCAAGTATTAATTGATTTGTTCAAAACTAGAATGCGTTTGTGGGGAGGAAAATATAATATAAAAAAACAAGTAAAATAAAGCGATGATTAATGTGCAAATGGAGAAAAAGGAAAAATTAGCAAATGAGGCTCAGCTGCGTCATGATATATTGCGTGATGAATGGGTAATCATCGCTGACAAGCGCGGAAAGCGTCCAGATGATTTTGTGACAAAGGATGTGAAGCAGGAATATGATTTAGAATCAGATGTTTTTGCTGATCCAGAAAAGACTGGACAAGAAAAGGATGTGTTGATTTACAAGGATGAAAATGATGAATGGACAACACGTGTATTTCCAAATAAGTTTCCGGCGGTAGAGATTGATCAAGATGAAAAAGATATTTCAGAGGGTCCATATAGCTCAATGACTGCGACAGGTCATCATGAGATTGTTGTGACACGTGATGGACGTAAAACATTTGCTCTATTGGAACAGAGCGAGCTTGCGGAAGTTATTGATGCATATCGTGAGAGGTATATGGAGCTTATGAGTGGTAAGGGGGTAAATAGTATCTCCATATTTCATAATCATGGTAAACGGGCAGGAGCTTCTATAATACATCCACACTCACAAATTATCACACTGCCAGTTGCTGTACCAGCCGTTATGCGAGAAATTGAGACATGTCGTGATTATACGCAAAAAACAAAAGACCATCTTTTTGAAATAATGGTTGAGCATGAGCTTGAAAAGGGAGAGAGGATTGTATATACAAATGATAAATTTATAGTATATTGTCCATTTGCGTCATCACGAGCTTTTCAGATGCGATTATTACCGCGAGAACCACAGCCATACTTTGAACGTATCTCGCCTAGTGATGAAATGTTTATTGCAGATGCATTATCACATGCTCTGAGAGCTTTGTATAATACTTTGGGCGATCCGGATTTTAATTATTATATCCGTACTGCGCCTTGTGACGGTCAGGCGTATGATGAATATAGTTATCATATTGATATTTTCCCACGTACACATATTTATGCAGGATTTGAATTTGCAACAGATATTGAAATAGTACCAATTGCTCCAGAGAAAGCCGCAAAAGCATTGAGAGAATCAATTGCAGATTACTAATCACTAACTATTTGTAATGAAAGAATATATTGTCGAATTGCTTGCAGACTTTCCTGAGAGCGTTGCCACAGTCCTTATTGCCATGATTCCAATTACTGAACTCAGAGCCTCGATACCAATAGCGATTACACAATTTGAGATGCATCCAATCGTTGCAATGGGATATTCAATACTTGGTAATGTTGTTGCTGGTGCAATTGTTCTTTTTTTTGTGGAGCATGTTTTGCATTTGTTCTTAGCTCAGTCAGAGACACTGGAAAGATTGTGGCAAAAATATATAAATAGAATTCATAAAAGTAACAAGGAAAAATTTGAAAAGTGGGGTTCTATAATGCTAGTTGCTTTTGTAGCGATACCACTTCCAATGACGGGAATATTCACTGGAGCAGTAGCAGCATCAATTTTTCAGATTCCATTTAGACAAGCATTTCCATTGCTAGCGATAGGGTCAGTTATTTCTGGAATAATTGTTACACTTATAACAATGGGAGCTACAAGTTTAATTTAATTACTAATTAGTAAAGGAATGCAAAAATTGATTGTCGGAAATCTGAAGATGAATATGGAAAATGTGTCACAACGAGATTCATATTGTAGTGATTTTTTGGAAGAATTTAAACAAATGAAGACTGAAAATCATGTGGCTGTGTGTCCTCCGATTGTGTACTTAGAATATTTTTATAAATCATTGCACAAGACGGGTGTAAGTATCGGTGCACAAGATTGTTTTTGGGAATTGTACGGTAGCTATACAGGTAACACGTCTCCAAAAACAATTAAATCCATTGGAGCTGAATTTGTGATTTTGGGCCATAGTGAGAGACGCTCTTATAATCATGAGACTAATGAGGATATAGGTAGGAAAGTACTTATGGCACTGCGTACAGATTTAATGCCAATTGTTTGCGTTGGATTCATCAACGGTGGTGATGAGATGGATAGTGTGAGAGAACAAGTTGAGATAATTACAAAAAACTTTTCTGAAGAGGAGATGGAAAGTATAATATTTGCATACGAGCCAATGAATGCAATCGGAAGCGGTAAGACACCGACTACTGATGAAGTGCATACTATGATTATGTATATACGTTCTATCATCTCAGCAACACATGGCAAGGAATGCGCTGAGAATATTGGTGTATTGTATGGTGGAAGTGTCGTAGCAGAAAATGTAACAGAACTCTGTACAAAGGCGTATGCTGATGGAGTGTTGGTGGGTGGGGCAAGCTTGTCTCCTAGAAAATTTGCACAAATTGTAAGGATGCTTAATTAATTAAAAAATAAAAATATGAAAAAAGTAAAAATAGCTATAAATGGTTTTGGTCGCATAGGACGTGCTGCATTTCGTATTATTTCAGATAGAGATGATTGTGAAGTGGTGGCAATTAATGATTTAACAGATAATAAAACACTCGCACATTTACTACAATATGATAGCGTGTTTAGAAAGTATGATAAAGAGGTCGCAGCTGATGATGATAATATCATAGTTGATGGTAAGAAATATTTTGCAACAGCTGAACCTGAGCCTGTGAAGCTACCCTGGGGTGAGCGAGATGTGGATGTGGTACTTGAGTGTACGGGGTTTTTTGTCAAAGATGGTGGTGCATATGGACATATCGATGCTGGAGCAAAAAGAGTAGTACTTTCAGCACCAGCAAAAGGTGAGGGTGATGTAGATACATTTGTACTAGGTGTGTCTGAGCCAACGGAGGAGTCGACACAGGTTATCTCAAATGCATCCTGTACGACAAATTGTATCGCACCAGTTATGAAAGTGATGGATGAAACTTTTGGAGTGGAAAAATCTCTCATGACTACGATTCATTCTTATACTTCAACGCAAAAATTACAAGATGGCCCAGCAAAGGATTTACGTAAATCGCGTGCAGCAGCACAAAATATTATCCCAACAACAACTGGCGCAGCAATTGCAGCGACAAAAGTATTGCCACAATTAAAAGGAAGATTTGATGGTATGGCAATGCGTGTACCAACAATTGATGCATCTATTTCTGACATTACAATTGTGACCAAAAAGAATGTAACAGAAAAAGAAATAAATGCAGCATTTATCAGTGCGGCAGCAGGAGAATTGAAAGGAATTTTAGGAGTAACGGATGACATGCTGGTCTCTAGTGATTTCATAGGAGATAATCATTCAACCATTGTGGATTTACCTCTTACAAAAGTAGTTGGAGGAAATCTAGTTAAAGTTGTCGCATGGTATGACAATGAATGGGGTTATGCTAACAGACTTGTTGATATGGCAGTAGTACAAGGTGAGACAATATAAATTTTATACAAAGAGAATGTGTAGTGGACAGTCATGACTGTCCACTACTTTTTGAAATGGTTATTTAGGTTGACAGCACAAGTAAGTGCTTGCTATAGTCATGTCAAAGAGGGAATAGTTATTGTTGACTTAACAACCGGTGAGAGAGGAGGGAATTAAAATGACTCATGAATGCATTGACCCTATTTCGGATAAAGAGATTGTAGAAATTGGCAAGTGTGCTGAAAAAAATTCGAAAGACTGTAATTGTAAGTTACTGGGCACATTATGTGAACATTGTTCTATATTCAAACAAAGAATGGTGCCACACAATTGCGCTTGGGTTCGGAAAAATTAAATTAGATAGATGAGGGAGAACATTAAAATGTCAAAAATTACAGGAGAGTTCTTAAGTTGTTTGTGTGGTAGGGATAAAATATTATATGAAAACACACTTGGAAAAATGAGTGTGTTAGAATATCTAATTGTCTCAGAAATACTCTTGAAAAGAGGTCATTTCGTTCTGGCTAATGGGAATCACAGCGATGAATATATTAACATTCGTGATTTGATAACAATTGATCAATTAAGTCCAATTGCTATGCAAATAGCATATGATGCAAGATATGGATATTTTGATACAATTGTAGGCACTCCACATGGAGCTGATACATTAGCTGTGTTAGTTGCAATGTATTATACAGTATTTACTGATAATAATGTGCAGGTACTTAAGCTACTGAAAAATGGTGACGATTTAAAATGGTATAAGGATCATGGAAGTTGTGTTCGAGGCACCCATGTTTTGCAGATTGAAGATGTTGTAAATTCTGGAGGTAGCTTATCCGAAGCAACTAGATTTATACAGAAGTCAGAAGGAGGTGTTTTGGAAGTAGTCGCCGTCGCTAATCGCAGAAATGATAAAAATCCAAAATTAACAGAGCTAAAGGATGATCTTGGTTTGCAATCTGTACGTTCATTAATAGAGATTGATGTAGCGTTGAGTTTCGGCATTGGTGATGATAATCCAAGGGATTTTTGTGAAATGTGTAAAGCTGGTCGAAAGATCGATACACGTGTCGGACATGGAAAAGAATTTCTTGCACAAATTAAGGATGAATATCCTAATCTATACAACAATTTAAAATGATGAGGAGATGGAATTATGACTGGACAATGTTTCAAGATTGGAGTTTTTGGTTCGGCTGGTGGTAAAAGTAAAAATGAACAGACAAAAACTGCACGAGATATTGGTAGGGCAATTGCTGATTCAAATAATATTTTGTGTACAGGTGCTTGCTGGGGATTGCCATATGAAGCTGCTGTGGGAGCTGATTATACTGATGGAACTGTGTTGGGTTTTTCTCCTGCGGTAAATCAAAAAGAACATATTGAAAAATATGAACTTCCAAATTTGCCACACATTCTCATTTTTACAGGCATGGGCATGAAGGGTAGGAACCTCATTTGTACTCGCACCTGCGATGCTGGTATTTTTATAGCTGGTAGATGGGGGACTATGAATGAATTTACTCTTATGTGTGATGAGGGTGAGGGAAAAGTTATTGGTCTTTTGAAAAATTCTGGAGGATTTGTTGATGATTTAATTATTCCAGGTTTAGAAAGAACAGACAAATCAACCAAGGCTGTCGTTGTTGTAGATGATGATCCAAAAGCGTTGGTTGAGCGTGTAACTAATGAGTTGTCAAAAAAACAGTAAGGAGAAATCAAAGATGAAGAAGAGTAACTTTGCAGATAGAATAATTGATGCAATAAAAGAGAAAAAGTCATATCTTTGTGTAGGACTTGATCCACAGTTACGATATTTTCCACCGCATATTTTGAAGTGGGCTGCGAGTAATTGGAAAGATCCATTGCAAGCTGTGGGAGAAGCAATATACGAATTCAATAAAATTATTATTGATGTAACCTATGATTTTGCTATGGGATTTAAACCACAAATGGCCTTTCATGAAAAGTATGGCTATCACGGTGTGCGAGCTTTTGAACGGACAACTTAATACATTAAGACATACGGTGCGCTTTGTATTGAAGATGCTAAGCGTGAGGATGGTGGAGATACTGCGCAAGCTTATGCTGATGGACATCTCGGTGAGATAGATGTTATAGGTGAGGGTGGTAAATTGGTTAAGATTCCGTCTGTTTATAACATTGACGCAATCACTATAACACCGTGGATTGGACAACCAAACTTTCAACCATTTAAAAAGGTTGCAGCTGCACGAGGGAAAGGAATTTTTGTTGTTGATAAAACTTCTTTTAAACCGGAAGCAGAGTTGCAAGAAATAATGACTCCTGAGGAAGTGCGTGCTTGGATTGTTTTAGCAAGACAAGTTCGTGAACTTGGTGTGGACGTAAAAGGTCGTTATGGTTATTCCAGTATTGGTGTTGTTATGGGAGCAACTTACCCACAAGATGCTGAAATTATGAAGGTGGAAATTCCTGATGCAATTAAATTGGTGCCGGGAGTAGGGGCTCAAAAAGGAAGTGCTGATGACGCCGTTGTTTCTGTAAATGAAGATGGATTTGGATTTATAGCTAATAATTCACGAGCAACTAATTATGCTTACTTAAGTAAATTTAGTGAAGAATTTGCTTGTGATCCGGAAAAATTTCAACTTGCTGCATCAAATGCAAGTAGACAATCGCGTGACGCACTAAATGATGCAGTGTTACGCAGAATTGGACACTTGCCATTTTGAAGTGAAGATGTAAAAAGTCAATTATAATAATTTATAATTGACTTTTAAATTTTTTACTTGTATAGTTAGTAAATAGCAATTTGAAATGTATTAAGATAGTGTTAGGTAGAGCATCGGATGATGTGATGTGGATAAAAAGTGGATAACCAAAATCAAAAGCTTGACAAATATTTTAACTTTGCTATAGTGGTTATTACTGCTCCGAGAAAGAGAAATACTTTCATAGACAGAGCGCCTGTACAAAATAATCTTACATATAATTTTACAAGATAATTTTGGTAGCGACTCGTTTTTTTATTTGAAAAATTTTGTACAAAGAATTGTGCCGAAACATGGTGAAAAATATTTACTTGTTTCCGCAGAATGAGAACTTTCACAATTGCATATAATTTTGATTGATTGCATAATATTTGCGGAAGTATGTATGTGGTTAAATCAGGAGAAAGCAACAATAGGTTAAGCAATTTCATTGATTCGATATAGCGCAAGTTATATCAGCATCAAATGAAAGAACAAACAAACACTCATTCTGATTAAGTAGTATATGGGTTTTCAATTAAGTTTTTCTTAATTGTCAATTCTTTATAGACTTATAATGAAATAAAAGAACAAGGTTACGAAGAGCGTATAGTGGATGCCTTGGTTGATACAAGCGATGAAGGACGTAGTTGGATGCGATAAGCTTCGGGGAGTTACCAAACAAGCGGTGATCCGGAGATTTCCGAATGGGGAAACCCACTCACTTTATGTGAGTACTCCTAGTTGAATTTATAAACTAGTGAGAGTGCACTCTGGGAATTGAAACATCTTAGTACCAGAAGGAAAAGAAATTAATTAAAGATTCCGTAAGTAGTGGCGAGCGAACGCGGATGAGTCTAAACCATTTTCTTTATGGAGATGGGGTTGCGAGGTAAACGGACTAGCTTAGAGCTGGGCCGATTAGTTTTTCTTAGTAGAACACTCTGGAAAGTGTGACCATAGAAGGTAATAGTCCTGTAAACGAAAAGAAAAAATAATAGGTGAGTTTATTCTCAAGTAGGGCGGGACCGGTGAAATCCTGTCTGAATCTGGGAGCACTAACTTCCAAGACTAAATATTGTATCAGACCGATAGTGAACTAGTACCGTGAGGGAAAGGTGAAAAGTATCCCGTAGAGGGAGGTGAAATAGAACTGAAACTATATGCTAACAAAGAGTTGGAGCCCGTATTTATATGGGTGACAGCGTGCTTTTTGCAGAACGACCCAGCGAGTTAGTTTTGTATGGCTTGCATAAGTTACTATGTAACAGATGCGCAGTGAAAGCGAGCTGTAACAGGCGAATATGTCATACGAACTAGACCCGAAACCGAGCGAGCTACACATGGGCAGGGTGAACACAATGTAAAAATTGTGGGAGGCCCGCACCCACTGATCGTGCAACATCAGGGGATGACCTGTGTGTAGAGGAGAAATTCCAATCGAGCTCGGCAATAGCTGGTTCTCTCCGAAATAGCTTTAGGGCTAGCGTTGTTTAATTAGTCATGGGAGGTAGAGCTACTGAATGAGTTTCCGCCGCAAGGTAGGTCACTCAACCAAACTCCGAATGCTCATGACCGTATTACAGCAGTTAGAATTACGGGGCTAAGCTCGTAGTTCAAAAGGGAAACAGCCCAGACCACAATCTAAGGTCCCTAAATTCATACTCAGTGGGAAAGGAAGTGAGACTTCATAGACACCTAGGAGGTTGGCTTAGAAGCAGCCATCCTTTAAAGAAAGCGTAACAGCTCACTAGTTTAGAGGTCTTGCGCCGAAAATGTAACGGGGCTTAAGTATGATACCGAAGATGTGGATTCGTGAACTTCATTGAAAAAAAACCTAAATAATTTGTGAGATTCCTACGTAGCTCAGATGGTACAGAGCGTTTCATATACCGATACTAAGTGCGCGCCTGAGAAAAAATTCTAGATTTTCTTGAAAAAAGCGTCGGTCATTTGAAAAGATCGCCGGTTCGATTCCGGTCGTAGGATGTATAAATTATTAGTTTTTTTGACAAAGTTAAGACAGTGATTTTAATTTTGTCTTTTCAATGAAGTTCACGAGTGGTAGGAGAGCGTTCCATTCACACCGAAGCCGGACGGGCGACCGCCGGTGGAGTGTATGGAAGTGAGAATGCTGGGATGAGTAACCGCAATGCGCGTGAGATCCGCGCACACCGAAAATCTAAGGTTTCCTGGGCAATGTCAATCACCCCAGGGTTAGTCGGGCCTAAGGCGAGGCCGAAAGGC
>JAUZSW010858776.1:0-10632 GCA_034780735.1 Hyalogyrina grasslei
GCCGTTATGCCCTTTTTAAGAAAAGGACACGTGTTATCACTTGAGAGTACGACTTATCCAGGAACCACGGAAGAAGAGTTGCTTCCTCGGATGGAATCATCAGGTTTGAAAGTGGGGAAGGATGTGTTTCTAGTTTATTCTCCTGAGCGTGAAGACCCCGGTAATCCCAATTTTGAGACTCGAACGATTCCCAAAGTGGTTGGCGGTCATACGGTTAATTGTCTTGAAGTAGGGCAGGCGTTATATCAGCCAGCGATAGATGAAATAGTGTCGATATCCTCGACCAAAGCAGCGGAAATGACCAAACTCCTGGAGAATATTCATCGCGCGGTTAATATAGGTTTAGTAAACGAGCTAAAAATCGTCGCAGACAAAATGGGAATTGATATTTACGAAGTGATTGATGCCGCAGCGACGAAGCCTTTTGGATTTACCGCGTATTATCCTGGCCCCGGCCTGGGCGGTCATTGTATTCCCATTGATCCATTCTACCTCACATGGAAAGCGCGGGAGTATGGTGTTAACACACGATTTATCGAGTTGGCAGGTGAGGTTAATACGGGTATGCCTCTTTGGGTTATCGGTAGAGCGATGGATGCCCTGAATGAAAAAGGAAAGTCACTCAAAGATTCTCGCGTGCTGGTGTTAGGTATCGCGTATAAAAAGAATGTTGACGATATGCGCGAGTCACCTTCGGTCGAGTTGATGGAGATTTTGCGAGAAAAAGGAGCCTTGCTTGACTATTCCGACCCCCATGTTCCCGTCTTTCCCAAAATGAGAGAACATTATTTTGAACTGGAGAGTGTTGAACTCACCAAGGAAGCGCTTACTAAATATGATCTGGTATTGCTTGCCACAGATCATGCCGCTTTCGATTACGATCTCATTAAAGCAAGTGCTTCACTGATTGTCGACACTCGAGGCGTATATAAAGAACCTGCTAACAATATCGTGAAAGCCTGATTGAATATCTAATTAGTTATGGAAGAACGAAAGAGCCTTTTCAATAAGAGTTGCAAAAGATACTTAAAGAAAGTATCAATCAAATATTTTGTTTGAGTTTTTATTGATAGGGGCTTTACATTTTTCCATGGCTGGTAAAAAGGAAATTAACATACTTATGTCTTTAATAATTGCTTCTTTAATGGGCGGTGGGTTTGATATTTGTTGCACCTAATTCTCTAACGCTATTGGTATAGCATCACAAAAGGCGTCTGAAAAAGGAGAAATCCTCCTGGCATTTCTGCCGCCCTACGCTCCGGAATATAATCCAGATGAACACGTATGGAATCATGCCAACGCGCGGTTATCAAAGCGCCCAATTGCAAGCAAGGAGGCCATGCGGAAGGCACTAATTAGTATATGACGCTCGATACAGAAAAGCACTGCATTAATCAAACATTTTTTCAGGCTGAACGGGACAAAGTCTATTCTGGATGAGTTTCCCTAGATGTGCAATCACTTATGAAACAATTAATAGCAGGATGTTTTAGGGTTTCTTTAGGGGGCTGAAGATGAATAATATTTTCTTTTTTGGTAAATATAAAAATAAACTAATTGCAGAGGTGGGTAGAGACTATCTTTATATCTTAATTTCCAGTGTAGTTACTGCATTAGCTAGTTTTCTATTGATAAAGCTGCTGCAGCAGAAGTTCAGTAAGGAAGAGTTTAATAGTGTAGTACTGATGATGAGGTATGCGGGTACAGCTGTCCCCCTGTTAGTAATTGGTATGGGTGTTGCTACTCCTAGATATATTGGGCTTATTCAGGATGAAAGCTATAGATTGATTAAAGTTCATTCGATAGTATCTACAGCGTTAATAATAGTATCTATTACGATACTACTGTATTCATTTTTGTCTTGGTTACTCTATAAAAATATTGACGATTTAATTTTTGAAGGAATGCGAGCTTACCAGTATGCAGGGTTATATTTTGTTTCGATGGCTATATATGCATTTTCATATTCAGTACTTAGAGGAATGGAATCTTTTGTAAGGGCATCATGGATAGATATTTTGGTGCGGGTAATAACCCCATTTACATGTTTATATGCGTTTAATAATTATAAGCAATATGTTTTTGGGATGTCTATTGTTGCACTAACTATTGGGTTTTATACTATTTCGATCCACATTATGAGGAAACGACCAAAATTTGAATTAAGCGTATTGCATTTTGGTATGGGAAGGGTCGTTGGCGATATATTGTATCCGCTGATTTTTACTATTCCCGTTATATATACTTTGAACACAAGTGGTGGAGATGTTGCCGCAAAAATATCTATTGGGATAATGGTGGCAAACGTATTTTTAATGCCAGTATCGCCAATAAGTGTGTTAATGCTGCCGAAAGTGGGTAGGGTATTTAAACATTCTGAAAATAAGAATAAAAGATTAGGTTTGTTGTTGCGTTTTTCTATGGTGGTAGCTGCTGTGCTAACTGTGCTGTATCTTGCTTTTGCTAGGTTTGCTTGGAGTCTATTTGGTTATGATTTTGATGGGGACTATTACCTTTTTGGAGGAATTCTTTATTTTAATGTGGTCTTTATTGTATGTAGAAGTGTACTGGATGGTCTTTATAGTGAGCCTTATTTATTTAAATTTTTCATTCTGACTCTATCGGTCGAGATTATAGGTGTGCTGATTATTTATTTTCAAAATTCGCATGGTATGATACTTATTCCGGTGCTTGTTGCCTTTGCAGTTCTTGTGTTTCTTGTGATTCGCCAGCTATTCATTGAGAAAAAGCTTCCTGTTGAGATAGGTGGGGCTTCATGAATTTGTTTAGAAAAAAATACTATTTAAATACTATGACGGTGTTTAGTTTATTATCTGTATTGTATGTTTATTCCATTGCTGTAGAAGGGCTGCTGGGCGAGGGAAAATTCTATTATATTGAACCAGACCCGTTTGCATACATCAATATAATTTTGTCTATGACGCTGGCATTGATCTCATTTTGGGTAGGGTATATTCTAAGTGGATTCAAAGCTATTGAAAGTGGTAGATTCTCAGTTAGGGCTTCAAAGCAATCAAGTCATCTTGGCTATAATTTGGAAGTTTTTGTATCAATATTTACATTTGCCATAGTTGCAGTTGGCTTTTTTTTCTATCGGAGTCAATTCTATATGTCTTTTTCGGATTATGCTGGAAATGTCGGTATAACTTTTAGTAACTCAGGGTATGCGTTTTTTAAGCTGGTTGCTTATTCGTTAATGGCAATATCGAGTGGTCTATGTCTGAGTAGAAAAAAATTATTACCGCTAGGTATTCTTTTTGGCGTGTCCCTGTTTTTGTTAGGTCTGATGACATCAGATAAAGATCCTATGGTGCTAGCAGTTCTTTCTGCTTCGACATTTACTTCAATTTTTCGTAAGAAGTTTGGTATTCCAAAGTATTTTGCGATTATCGCTGCAGTTGTGCTTTTGGCTTATTTCTCTAGGGTATTTTCGGCATATAGGGGAGGGGTAGGCGTAATGGAATCAATTCATATAGCCTACAGATATTTTAGTTTTTCAAATTTAGATGGAGGAGGGCCGTTTTATTCAATACTTGTTTCGACAAATAGCCTAGATAGTTATTTGTTGGGTAAATCATATATAGATCAGATAATAAATTTGGTTCCGAGGTTTATTTACCCAGGGGAAAGGCCGCCAGATATAGCGGTCCAATTTGCTATGAAGGAGATGGCGTCATGTACGGGAGGGAAGGGGCTTGGGTTTAGCCCACTAGCCGAAGGATATATGAATTTTGGGATAACGGGTATTGCTATACAGTTCTTTTTAGTAGCCCTTCTCTGGGGTTATATATGGAAGTTGCTTAGAAGGGTGTTAAAAAGAATAGCAAATATTGATAGTAGGTCGTTTTTAGTTATTTATCACATCATAGGGGTTTACTATTTGTTATTGCTTTTTAGGAGTCCTGCCCTGTTTTTTTTAAAGTCGATGTTGTATGTTTTCTTGCCCTTAATTTGTCTTTTGGTGATCTATAATATAATAACTCGAGCCTTGTCTAACGCATCATGAAAGTTTTGTGGGTGCATAATTTTAGCCAATTTAAGAAGAATAGTGGTGTGTTTATGTATGAATTCCATGATTATTTTTCGAACAAGAAGTCTAGTCAGGTAGAAGTGATATTGTACGATATTGGAAGTGCGAGGAATATATTATCTTTACTCCAGAGCGCTAAAAAACTTCGCAACATATCAAAGGGCTACTATATAATACATGCTCAATATGGGTCTGTTATTGGATTGATGGTTGGTTTATCTTTAATCAAGACAAACCAGGTTAAAATAGTTACGATTAGAGGGTCAGACTGGTATTTTTTGAAATATAGGGATATCAGGTATCGGATTCATTCTTTTATAGCAACTAAGGTGACGAAGCTTGCCTTGGGGCTCTTTGATTGTACTTTTGTTGTATCAAAGGCGCTTGCGAGGGAGGTAAAGATGTACTCGCGTAAAACATGTGTCATAACAACTCCTGTTGATTTTGAGAGGTTTTATATTAAAAACAAAGATAAGGTTCGATCCATGTATAATATGGATAAGGTTAAAAAATATGTTTTGTTTGCTTCAATAACGCTTGATAGTGAGATAAAAAGATTTAACTTATTAGAGGAGGCTGTAGCGATTCTCAACCAAGATAAAAAAAAATATATTGAGATTGTGACGGCAGTTGAATTTGATCATAATGAGATGTGTGATATATATAATTCTGTAGATATTATTTGTTTGCCATCAACGCATGAGGGGTGGCCTAATGTTATCAAGGAAGCTCTTGCGTGCGGCACTCCGTTTGTTGCTACAAATGTTTCAGACCTTAATGAAATTTCGTTATTGTCGAAAGGTTTGTGCCTTATTTCTAGTGACAATTCAGTTGACCTAGCGAAAAATATAGCTGTGGCTTTATCCAAAACGATATCAATCAGGGAAAGGGAGTTCTTGCGAGAGACTATTATGCGCATATGTGATATAGATAGCGTAGCAAACAAAATATCTGAAGAGTATAAAAATACAATTTCAAACCATCAGTGTTAGTTGGACGTTTTGATATGATGCTCTTAAGGGCTGTTTGCTAACCAATAAAATGTCATGGAAGCATAAGATATCGTCATGAAAATTCTTCTTATTAATCATTACGCAGGGTCCCCTAAACATGGTATGGAGTATCGTCCTTATTACCTAGCTCGAGAGTGGCTAAAGCTAGGTCATAGAGTTAGAGTTATTGCCTCATCTTCATCGCATTTACATCAACACGCTCCCTTTATAGATGGCCCTTCGACCTTAGAAAAAATAGAAGGGATTGAATATCTTTGGCTATTAACTCCTGTATACCATGGTAATGGTGCTAAAAGGATTGTTAATATCTTTTCCTTCCTAAGAAGACTCTTTACTGAAAGAGAGGAGATATTAAGAGATTTTAAACCTGACATAATTATTGCCTCAAGCCCTCATCCTTTTGTTTTTCGAGGAGCAAAAAGTATCTCTAAAAAAACGGGCGCTAAATTGATTTATGAGGTCAGAGATCTATGGCCACTTAGTTTGGTTGAGCTATTAGGCGTATCATCGTTTCATCCCTTGGTCATGCTTATGCAGCACGAGGAGAAAATTGCCTACAAGGAAGCAGATAAGGTTGCTTCTTTGCTTCCCAGGGCGCTTGATTATATGGGTATGCGAGGGCTTAGTCCTGAAAAATTCATTTATACTCCCAACGGTATTGCTGTAGATGATTGGGCAGATTCTGAGTCCTTGCCTTATGAATATCTTCAAAAGATACGGCAATTTAGGTCACGGTTTGGTTTTTTAGTTGGATATGCTGGTACGCATGGGCCCCCAAATGCTTTACGTTTCCTTGTGAATGCTGCTGATCTTATTAAAGAGCATAGTGTTGGCATTGTTCTTATTGGAAATGGTCTCGAAAAAAATGCTCTTATTATGCAAGCCAAAACATTGGGTCTCAGAAATATACTTTTTCTTGATTCTATTAGTAAATCTAAGATTCCTTCTTTTTTTAGTCAGATGGATGCGCTCTATATTGGTTGGGAAAAAAAGACATTATACCGTTTCGGAATTAGTGCAAATAAGATTTTTGAGTATATGATGTCAGGCAAGCCAATAATCCATTCTGTAGAAGCTGGGAATGATCCTATAGCTGATTCTGGTTGTGGGATAACATGCGCGGCAGAAGACTCTAGCTTAATTGCTAGGAGTTTTATACATATGAGCAGCTTATTAGAAAAAGATCGTGCAGAACTAGGAATGAAGGGAAAAAGACATGTTGTTGAACATTATGATTACTCAATTTTGGCAAAAAACTATCTAGATATTTTGTAGTATAGTTGGAAAATGGCAGCGCTTCGCTGGCTCAAAGAAACACATCCGTGGTGGTACTTGTTTTATGAAACAGACATATAATCAAAGGCTGTATGGCTCTAAAATATCGAGATTCCTACATGAATCTCTATTTCTTTGGTTGAAAAAGATGCTTAATAAGCATAATGGCAACCATAGGTTTAGGATTATTGAATTGGGTTGTCTAGATGCAAGAATACTGAACTATCTTCCTGTACAGTCCATTGATTATTATTATGGTATTGATGCTGGTTGGGATGGATATACTGAGAGTGCGATTCAGAAGTATAAAGATTTTAATAATTTAAAGTTTATGATTTCGACGAATGTTGAAGATATTTCAACTGTGAAGAAAGTCGATGCCGCAATAGCAATGCAGGTATTTGAATATATTCCTGCTGATCACTATCATGCATATTTTAACAAATTCTCTGAAATTGGTTGTACAGATTTGTATATAACCATTTCGAATGAACGTGGTTTGTTTATGGTGCTCAAACTTTTAATTAAAAGGTTGCTAAGGAAAAATGTATCTTCTTATTCGTTAAAAGAAATCTGGGCTCTGATAACGGGAAACATGGATAGAATCGAACGAACGGATGGTTTAATGAAAGGTTTCGACTACAAGCTATTAATCAAAAAGATCAACGATATCTACGATATTGAAAAGATAGTCGGTTTACCTTTTCCTAGAATACCATTAGCACTAAATTTTACTATTGCAATTCACGCGAAGCAAAAAGCATTCTAAGGAGGCTCTGATTAATTGCCCATTTCTGCGATAATACGTCAACTGACTTGATAGGGAAGAGTAACGATGCATCAACAGACGCTGGTCGACAGTACGAGAAATTTTGCAAGAAGACCCGCAAGGAGCAATTTCTGGAGGGCATAGAGCAAGTTATGCCCTGGAAAGAACTAACAGAGGCAATTGAGCCTTATTATCCGAGGGTGTTCAAAACTCTGTGTCAGTGTTTTCACAGAGCGATGTATATCTCCAGTCTTCCCTCAAAATGTATTGCCAGTTGTGACAGTGTCAGGTTCCCGTTTTGCACGGGGTGCGTCCAGCGCTCGGAGGCTTTCAGTCTACCGGCATAGAGCAGCTTGAGTAAGCTGTTCTCGTTGGCGAAGCCGCCTTTGGTTTTGGTCAGTTTGCGGAACTGGCGGTGGACGGCTTCGACCACGTTGGTGGTGTAGATGGCGGTGCGGACGTAGTCCGGGTATTTGAAATAGGCGGATAACGTCGGCCACTTGCTGCGCCAGGATTTGATCACCATGGGGTATTTCTCGCCCCATTTGACCTGCAGTTCGTCCAGCGCGCTTTCCGCGGCATTGAGTGTGGCTGCTTTGTAGGCACACTTCAGGTCAGCCATGAAGGCTTTCTGGTTTTTCGAGGCGACGTATTTCAGTGAGTTGCGGATCGGGTGGATGATGCAGTGCTGGATTTCGGTCTTCGGGTAGAGGCTTTCGATGGCCTCTGGAAAGCCTTTCAGTCCGTCCACACAGGCGATCAGAATATCCTCGACGCCCCGGTTGTGCAGGTCGGTGAGGACGCTCAGCCAATGATGCGCGCCTTCGTGGTCGGAAGAGGTACAGGCCCAGCCGTTCTTTTTTGCCCTCGATGTTCAGCCCCAGGAGGGTGTTCTGGTCTAATAAAACTGGACACATCAACTTTAGAGAATATTCTATAAGTAGAGTTGACCCATGAACAAGAAAAGACAGTACACGACCTATTCGAAAGTTTTTAAAGAAGAAGCCGTTGCGCTCGTTCTAGAACTAGGCTACAGCGTAGCGGAAGCCGCTCAATCGCTCAATATTAAGGACAACCTGTTATACAACTGGAGGAAGCAGCACGAAGAACAGAGCAGTGGATCAATGCTGACTACTCAGGAAAAAACAGAGTTGGTTCAGCTGCGCAAAGAAAACAAACGCCTAAAGATGGAGAAAGAAATCTTAAAAAAGGCGAGTGCCTTCTTCGCGAAAGAAATGATATAAAGTACCGTTTCATTCACGATCAGCGTGGTTGTTACCCGATTACCCTTCTGTGTCAGGTGATGCAAGTCGGACGCTCTGGTTACTATGCCTGGGTGAATCGTCCAGCCAAATTGATCACGGCTGACGAGCTGATGCTGTATCGGCGGATGAAAACACTGTTTAAAGACAGCCGAAACAGCCTGGGTTCCAGGCAGATGATGAAACGGTTACGCGAAGAAGGCTTTACAATTGGTCGTTATCGAACACGTCGCATGATGAAGCGTTTAAAGTTGATTGTGAAGCAACGCACTGCGTATAAAGTCACCACCAAACGTAAAGACAGTGATGCGGTTGCTGATAACCTGCTAGACCAGCAATTTAATCCCATGACGAGCAATCGTGTCTGGGCAGGCGACATCACCTATCTGCGCGCACGGGAAGGCTGGATGTATTTAGCCATTGTGATGGATCGGTATTCGCGACGGATTATCGGCTGGGCAATCGATAAACGTATGACGATTGCGCTGGTCAAACGCGCAATGCAAATGGCGATTAACCTGAGACAACCGAAAAAAGAACTCATTTTCCATAGCGACAGAGTCTCTCAGTACACAAGCCACTCGTTTACCAAACAACTCAAGAAACGCAAGATCAAAGCCTCTATGAGTGGCAAAGGGGCTTGCTGGGATAATGCTGTTGTTGAACGGTTCTTTGGAAGTTTGAAGTACGAATGGTTATTTCATGTCATTCACGCAACCAGAGATGCAATGAAAGTGGATGTTGAAGCCTACATTCGCTATTACAAACAGGACAGGCTACATACGGCGAATGGCGATTTGTCTCCCATTCGATTTGAAATTCTAAACTGAATGTGTCCAGTTTCACTTGACCAGAACATGACTATGGGGTCCACTATATACTGCCAATACTTTCGCAACAATTAATATATGCGTTCGCCCTGATCACACAAGAACTCAGTTTGTATTATGGGCCGCATGATATAGGATTGAACGCTCAAGAGCCAACGGAGTCCACCCAAAGAGATGTATGCCGAAGAGATCAGAGTTATTTAAGATTGCGGGGGAAATGCCGAACATTTTGGTTGACAAGCGCTGGTCGTTTATGGCCCTAAATTGACGAGGCTTAAAATGTCTATCAATTACATGAAGGATCTCATTTCACTTTACTTTGGAGGCGATGTAGGAGAAATATTTTTTTATTGGAAAGGTCGGGTTGCATTTTATGCATTGTTAAAAGCAATGGGCGTTGAAGAAGGTGATGAGGTTATTCTTCCTGCTTATACCTGCGTGGTTGTTCCTAACGCAATTTTGTATTTGGGCGCAAAGCCAGTTTACGTTGATGTTTCTGCTAAAACGTACAATATGGATATTGAAAAGGTTTCTGCTGCGATATCTGATCGTACCAAGGTGATTATTTGTCAGAATACCTATGGATTATCAAGCGACTTAGACGAACTCAAAAATATTGCTGCAAAGTACGGACTGCAAACTATTGAAGATTGCACTCATGGATTTGGAGGGACCCATCGAGGAGTTCCCAATGGCCTTTCTTGTGATGCTGCTTTTTTTTCTACTCAGTGGAATAAGCCATTTTCCACCGGAATTGGTGGTTTCGCGATTACTAATAGTCGGTCATTAGCGAATCGTTTGTCTGTCTTGCAAAAGGATTTGGTAGCTCCATCAGTTAAAGAGCTAATTAATTTAAAGATTTTATACTTTGTAAAACGTTATTTGATTAACGATATTACTTATTGGTCATTAGTTAAATTGTACCGCTGGCTTAGCCGTAACAATCTAGTTGTAGGTTCATCTTCGGGTGAGGAAATAAATTCAGTTACTATGCCAGGAGGGTATTTTAAAGCGTTTAGCAATGTTCAAGCGAAAGAGGGTGGGAAAACGTTACCTTTACTTGAAAAAGATCTCAAAATACGTAAGCAGAATGCTCGAATATATAATCAAATCCTCTGTGATGCAGGTAAGTCCTGTGTAGCTGATGAGTTGGATGATGATCATTCTTTTCTGAAATACCCCGTGCTGGTTAAAGATCGAGAAAGATTTATGGTCTTGGCTGAAAAGAACAGAGTTTTATTGGGAGAGTGGTTTTTAACGCCGCTTCATCCAGTAAAAGGAAATTTAACAGCTTGGGGTTTTGAGTATGGGAAGTATCCTGTGGCAGAGTATTTGTCGGCGCATGTGGTTAACTTACCAACTACGCCTACTGATGTTGGACGGGTAATTGGTTTTTTAAAGAGAAACTTGGATGAAGTCATTGACTCTTAAA
>JAUZSW010859886.1:0-10628 GCA_034780735.1 Hyalogyrina grasslei
GTCCAACAACTCGAGCGTTATGACCTCTTGCTCATTGAGCTCATTGTCGGCCGTTATCGGAATGCTGATTTTTCTTGAGCCTTTATCGTTCGCCGCCCAACTCAGGTTGAGCTGCTCGGCTGCAGGTGCATCGTAATCCGTTCCGCTACCCGCGTTGCCGCCAAGTTTGACGGAAGCGGTTAAGGCGTTGCTCGTATCACCCGTGCGATTGATTGTGATCTCCGCGGCTTTTCCCTCATCGGTGGGGTAGTCAGCCAACGAAAATCCGGCGCTGCCAACAAGGGCCGGAGTAGAATCTGTAATGGTGACGGTTGCATTCTCTCCCGGGAGATCTCCACTACCCAGCCTGACGGTAAAGGTCTCGGGCTCTTCGGCACCATCATTGCTTAAAATCGAGATTGAGATTGTTTTGGGTGCGTCTTCCTTGTCTGCCCAGGTCAAGGTAGTCCCATTTTCTGCAGGGACAGTGTAATCAGAACCTGCTTTAGCCGCGAAACTATTGGCACCATCGGCAACATTAAACGTTGCAGAAAGCACCCCACTCGCCCCACCAACACGGTTCACCGTAATGTCGACGTTGCCATCAGCCTCATTCACAGAGTAACTACTACTAGAAAACTGAAGCGCACCAGGAGCAGCCGCAGCCTTAGGGACATCAACAATGGTTAATCCAGCCTCGTCATCACCACCATTACTATCCGTAACAAAAACCTCGATTGTCTCTTCAGCTTCGTCATTCTTATCATTTTGATGAATAACGATGCTGATGTTTTTACTCTCCTCACCGTTTGCAAAAACAACTTTAAGGTTGGTGAGCGCATCATAATCCTCACCTGCTGTAGCATTTCCACCTGTGGACGTATTGACCGTTGCTGTCAGCTCACCATCCGTACCGCCTTCTCGACGAAGCGTTAGGGCGACAGGGCCCTTGTCTTCATCGACGGTATAGCTTGTTGGATTAAAGACGATTTTTCCGCTGACGGGCTTGGGCTGGGGTGCTGGATCCGCAACGATGGTCGTAATGGACTTACTGTCACCGAAACACGAATTGCTACCGCTGCAGCCAACAATAAACTCAAGAGGAAGGGTTACCGCCTTACGTTCAGTGCGACTAAATGTATAGGTAGCATCCTTTTCTAATTCCCCGCAAAAGAAGGTAGGTCCATTCGAACCCCCGTCTAACCCACAGCCTCCACTTTCTGACGTGAACTCCTCAGAAATATTTTCACTACCTGACTTAATGACTACCTCTGAGAAGATTGCTGAGGTCTCAGAATTGCTCACCTTCACTGTATAAGTGATTTTTCGCCCAATAGGAACGTTATTTTGCGGAGATTGCTCTAACGACATTCCACTTATATTGGCCCAAAGGCCCTGACTCCAAAAGACAGAAATAACAAGTGCAAGCACCAACAGAATATCGGCCCTTCCAAGAATTTTATGGAGGATTCGTTTCATAATCGGTCTCCTGAACTGATTTATGATTTTTATTAAATTATTGACCACCTGCAATCACAGGCAGTCGGTTTATTATTGAACACAGATCAAGATAGCGAACCGCAACATACACATGCCGCATTCCAAACCAACTCTACGCCAATTCTCTAGACAAATTCAATCTACATTTTCAACGGCTGCTAGGAGTATAGTCAGTATTGAAAAATTTGCGCGATGGCTTGCAAACCCTCTGAGAGTTACGCTCGGTTGTGCAAACACGCTCTTGTAGCAGGTTATTCCATGCAGGTTGTAAGTCGGAGAGGAGAGCAATCCATGGCGGTTTTTCTCGTCTCAAGAACGCTGGCATACAGGGACTGTTTTTAGGTTCGCAGTCAAAACAGTATATAATGTAAAATCGGAGGGGCGATCATACAATAAATCTATGTTTGATAAGAACAAATTATTTGCGCAAACAATCTTAGCCTGCATCGCGGTCAGCCGGGCCATTGAACTAGACTCACCCCGCACAAGCTTCATCGAGAGCTATCGCTCCTCTTGCTGTCTATTTCATCTCACCTTAAACACGCCGTTATCCACAACGACAAAGACGCCAAGCGAGCAGCTGCGTGCCTAAACCCACTGTTTTTGTCGTCGATGAAGACCCCGCTGTTCGGGCTTCTACACAGATTTTAGTGGAATCTGCAGGCTTACAGGTTGAAACATTTCATTCCGCTAAGCAATTTTTAAAAGACTATTCAATAGACCAGATAGGCTGCTTATTACTCGACACCCGTATGCCGGGCTTAAGTACACTGGAGTTGGCAAGAGCGTTAAGCGAGCACAAATTTTCACTCCCTATTATCATCATGACTTCCAGCCAAGATGAGATTCCCGCGAACCTGCGCAGCACACTATCCACAGCGATAAATTTCATCGATAAACCCTTCAAAAATGTCGATTTTCTAGGTAACGTAAAAGCGGCCCTTGCGCTCGATAGCGAAAATCAGAAAAAACGGCTGCAGTATTACCCAGACCAAGAACCCATCATCAATACAACCGCCAAATTGCGTACCCCTCAGCTGACTAAGGTTTATCCTTGGAAGCGTCTTTATCGCGAACTGGATGCGACGCAGAACTCTGGCATGGTATGGGTTTCGGGTGCCGCAGGAAGTGGTAAAACAACTTTAGTGACCAGCTATCTCTCCGCACGACATATTATGTGCCTCTGGTATCGCATCGATAAAGAAGACAACGATCTCGCCAGCTTTTTTTATTACCTCGCGATAGCCGCAAAAAAAGCAACGCCCCTCCAACACACCTCGCTGCCGGTCCTAACACCCGAATACAAAATGGGAACCAAAACCTTTGCACGGCGTTTCTTTAGCCAATTGTATCGTCGCTTGCAAGCTCCCTGTGCGTTGGTGTTCGATAATTACGAACGGATTTCCGCTGATTCGATTCTGCATACCGTGTTGCTCGAAGCCCAGCAAACGCTACCTGAAGGCATCACCATTATCGTCACCAGCCGCAAGCCACCTCCTCAAGCATTGGCCAGAATACGCGCTAGCCAGCACTTTTTATGGATTGATGGAGACGCCCTTCGCCTGACCCAGGAGGAAGCCAACAGCATTGCTCAAATACATAGCAAGAAAATATTAGGGAAAACACAACTGGACAGTATTCATTCTGTCAGTCGAGGCTGGATGGCGGGGCTTATTCTGATGGCCAATGCCAAAAAACTGCCCGAATTTAAACCCCAGAGCGGCGCATCGACGCAGGCTTTGTTCGACTATTTTGCAGAAGAGGTTTGGCAGCATGTCAATCCTGCAACGCGGCTAATCCTGCAACAATTATCCTTACTGCCTTTTATCAGCGAATCATGTGCTGTCCAGTTAACGGGGGTTTCAGATGCTGGAAAAGTATTAGCCAATCTTGCGGACGGTTACTTTTTTACCTATCGGCACGAAGAAGAAAAAGGTACTTACCGCCTCCACCCACTCTTTAGGGAGTACTTATTAGAGCAGGCCCAACGAAATTTCGACGCTGACGTTCTCGCCAGCCTAAAACAAAAAGCGGCAAGATTACTCGAGCATGAAGAATATTTTGAGGCCGCTTATGACTTGTTCCTTGCATCTGGAGAGTTCACTGAAGCTGCGCGCCTAGCGTGTTTACAAGCGCCCATATTACTCCACCAGGGACGCTCTAAAACACTGCTCACCTGGCTCGCAAAATTACCACAGGACTTGTTTGAACAACGCCCTTGGCTGCTTTACTGGTTGGGTGCTGGAAAAATTCTGCAAGAACCCTCTGCTTCTCGCGCACCGCTAGAACAGAGCTACAGCCTGTTCAAAAAGCAGGGTGATTTGATCGGGGCCACGCTATCCTGCTGCCTAATCATCGATACCTTTCAAATTCTCTGGGATGATTTCCATAAAATGGATCCATGGATCGAGCGCTTGGAGTATTTGCTTGAACATCTGCCTGAAAAAATCCCCTCCAATGTTGAGGCGCAGATTACCAGCGCCATGCTCGCAGGCTACGTCTACCGCCGTAGAGGTCACCCAAATTTAAAATTATGGGAAGCCCGAGCGGAAGCCATGATCCACAAAGCCTCTGATCCGTTCCTGCGCATTATGCTGGCGCAAAATTTATTTTCTCCCACCATCTGGGCAAATAGTTTAGCCAAAGCAAACTTACTCCTTGAGAGAATCCGCCCCGCCCTAACGGGCAATACCGCAAGTTCTTTATGCACTATTTGGCTGTACGCAAGCGAAGTCTGTTATCACTGGAACAACGCAGAAACCGATAAAGCAGTGGAAGCCGCTAACCATGCCTTGAAACTCGCGAACAAGACGGGCATTCATATCCTAGATACGTTGATCCACTATCATGCCGGCATCGCCAACCTAGCCGCAGGTCGAACAGAAGCGGCCCGCAAAAACCTCGCCGATCTCAAGCCGTTAGTAACGCCAGGCCAACTCGTCAATGAAGTTTCCTACCTGCAAATTAGCGGCGTGATTTCATGGCATGAAGGTGATTTAAGCAGCGCATATGAGTCCACAAAACAAGCCGTAAAACTTGCGCATCAAGCAGGCATTAGCTTTCTTTATGCTTTTCAGTTAACGACCTTAGCCGTCATCTTATTTGAGCAGGGAGATACAGACAAAGCCAACCGCGCACTCAAACAGGCCGAAAAAATTGCCCACACCGATAAACTTCCAACCGCACTCTTCTATACAGGATTGCTAAGTGCTTATTTTAATCTGCAACAAGGGCGTCACAGCAAGGCGTTGGCGTCACTAACCACTGCGCTTGATATTGGTAACTCAGCAGGCCGCCGAATCACTAGCGCTTGGTGGCGACCCGATATTATGAGCTCCTTGTGTGCCGCGGCGATCGAGGCAAACATCCACACCGACTATATCCACCGAATGATCCGCCAACGCAAACTAACACCCAATACTGAAGGCGCTGCACTTGAACAATGGCCTTGGCCGGTTCGCATTTATACGTTGGGAGGATTGCGTATTGAAGTTGATGGCGAGCCATTAGCCTTTGGCAACAAAACCCCTACGAAACCACTTGAGTTACTTAAAACCCTTATTGCCATGGGCGGGCAAAACGTAAAAGCTAGCAGACTGGCCGATAGGTTATGGCCTGATACGGAAGGCGATGATGCGCTCGGATCATTTAAAATCACATTACGCCGATTACGCAAACTGTTGCAATATGAAAATATTTTACCCTTGCATGAGGGAGGTCTAAGTTTAAATCGAAACTATTGCTGGATCGATGCCCAAGCCATGTTACAACATTCCAACAGGCGGCCTAACACGGACGCCCCACCCCATAGTTCAAGCAATATTATCCGTCTTTATAAAGGCCCATTCCTCGGCGACGAAGATAATATATCCGCCCTACAATTCCGCGAACAACTGCGTAATATATTCTTGCAAGCCGTGAGCGAAACTGGAAAATACTTCGAATCTACCGAACAATGGCAAAAAGCCATCCACTGCTACGAAAACGGACTCAAAGTAGAAAACTTAACGGAAGCCTTTTACCAACGGCTCATCGTATGCTACCAACAAATTGACTTGCCTGCTGAAGCACTGCGGGTTTATAACCGATGCGAACATCTTCTTAAAGAGGAATTTGGTATCCCACCCTCAAGCAAAACAAAGGCGCTCTCTCAGCAAATCAAAACCAAGCAGTAAGCTCTCCTGGCCAATATAGACCCATCACGCTTAGGTTTTAAGCGTCATGACACACCCTCTTCGCCCCGTGGCGGCATTGCAACTCCTTGCAATTGCAAGATGTTACAACACCGCTACCCGCTAAAAGATGCGTGCTACAAATGGGGTATTCTTGATCACGGGAAGACATCAGACTTACCTGTATCTCATCTGTCCCCCTGACTAAGCGATACTATCCCTCATGGGTTAAGGAACGTGCATAAAATAGAGTTGTATTTATGGCCATGTACATTCCTAAAATACGCTGCTAATAGTTAAAAGAGGTTTCTATGAACACGACTGGAATACAAAGTTCGCTGGTTCGAATTTATGGATACGACGACAGCAATCAACATCCGTGGGGCATTGTAAAAGTAATAGGAAAACCAGAAAACTATCACTTCCACAATCGCAGTGAGCTACTTCAGTTGCTACTGACTGACGCCTCTACTCCAAATGGAGAGAGTGGACCCGAAACATGAGCACACCACGGCTCCTGCTCAACATCGCATTAACCACCGTTCGTTGGCCTATACTCATAACTAATCGACGATAAGAAACTATTAAATACACGTGTGCAAGACGCGCATGGCGAGCAATAACGAGGATTAAGCCAACAATGAATCAACTGCAACCTACTTTATGTCTTTCACTGGCCGTTTTTTTTACCGCCTGCAGCAATAACGATCCCGCCGAGGGAAACACCGGTGTGGCTGATGATTCAGGCGCCACCTCTAAACTGGACGGAAACGTAGCCTTTAGCTGCTCTAATTCACAGTCATTCAGTACTCCACCCAACCCCAACATTGCGGCCACTTCATCAACAGCCACCAACGAGTCTGGATCGGAAGGTGATGTTCTCTTTGATTGTAAAACGCATCGCTTCAGCCTGACACCCGGCATCAGCGCGCTAAATATTATCGATTTACAAAAAAGACTTGATGTAGATTTTTCATGTCCTGACGGTAAAGAAGCGAAAGGGAATGTAACGTTTAACTACAAAACAGGGGAAGTCACCCAAACAGGCTCATTAAATGGGCAATCTATTTCCTGTACAACAACGTTTATATCACCTTTAGAGGCCGTCATTTCAGATGCCCCTTCAATCCGATACCTGCTAGTCACCTGGGGTGGCGATGATGATGACAATCCTCAAGTAATAAACGCTACCTGCCTGGATGGAGAAAACAGTCTATCCGGTAATCTTGAACAATTTAACTGCTCAGGCACCATTAGTCATCATTACACCATGACCGATCACAACGGAAAAACACATAAACTTTCCACCAAAGACACCTACACTATTCAATCATATAATGAAATAAAACAATAACGAAGATGCGTTAGAATGAAGAAGCATTCAATCATAGACTCATCAAGAACAGTGTTTTAGGGACACCAGCCTACACCTCAAAACCTATGCGTGGCCGCTATAGTCTGCGATGATGCAGTAGAAAAATAAAATTTGAACGATACCCATTCATGGTACCTTTAAAGTGTGAGAGGTATATAATGGCCGAAGGCCCAGCAAATAAAAATACAGCCAGTAGCTCAGGAGCTACTATAAGGTGGCTTAGATGGAACAGCAAGCGAGCAGTCTTACCAAACTGCAAACACCTCAGTTAGCAAGTGTTTATCCGCGCGAGCGCTTGTTTAAAGAGTTAGATTTAGCCAGAACGTCACGGCTGGTCTGGTTATCGGGTACAGCGGGGTGTGGGAAAACAACCTTAGCAAGCAGCTACCTTTCAATGCGAAATACCCGATGTTTATGGTACCGCATTGATGAAGACGATAACGACCCCGCGAGTTTTTTCTACTACATGTCGCTGGCGGCAAAAAAAGCGTCCCCACGCCGACGAAAATCACTGCCTTCCCTCACCTCTGAATACCAAATGGGCATTGAAACATTTACGCGGCGCTTCTTTGAGCAGTTGTTTAGTTGGCTAAAACCTCCCTGCGTCATTGTATTTGATAACTACGAACGAATATCCACAGATTCCAGTTTGCACGCGGTGGTTTCAGAAGCACTGCAAACACTGCCTGAGGAAGTATCACTCTTCGTAACCAGCCGACAACCTCCGCCTGCGGCTTTCGCCAGACTTCAAGCCAGCCAGAATTTCTCCTGGATTGACGATACTGCGCTACGGCTGACAGAAGAAGAAGCCTACTCGATCGCACAAATACACAGCAAACAAACATTAGGAAAGGAGCAGCTGTGCAATATCCATTTAATGAGCAGAGGCTGGATGGCAGGACTCATTCTAATGGCAAACTCCAAAAAATTACCTGAAAAACGGCCTGAGGCGGGAGCATCAATACAAGTTTTATTTGATTATTTTGCGGAAGAAGTCTTTAAACGTATCGAACCCAAAACACAAAAATTACTGCAACAACTTGCTGTTATGCCGACGATCAGTGAGGCATCTGCAATCCAGTTAACCGAAAACGAAAATGCCGGTAATATCCTCGCTAAATTGGCCGATGGATACTTTTTTACCTACCGGCATCAGCAAGAAAAAAACACCTACCAGTTTCATCCACTCTTTCGGGAGTTTCTGCTGGAACATTCTAAGCGGAATTACTCGCAAGAAGAATTTTCCCAATTAAATCAAAAAGCCGCCACTTTACTAGAATTAGAACAGCGTTTAGAGGCTGCTTTTGATCTTTATATTTCATCACAGCAATACGCTGAAGCCGCTCGATTGGTTGGTCAGCAAGCACCCATACTACTACACCAGGGGCGCTCCAAAACGCTACTCTCCTGGCTCTCTCAACTACCCCAAGATTTTTTTGAAGAAACCCCCTGGCTTCTTTATTGGGAGGGCGAAGGAAAAACAATTCAGGATCCTCTCATTGCTCGTGCGCCCCTGGAGCACGCCTATGAACTATTTGTAGAGCAACATGACATCCTAGGAGCAACCTTATCCTGCTGCTTAATCATTGAATCGTTTAAAGTACTGTGGGATGACTTTCATTTAATGGATCCATGGATTGATCGTTTGGAAAGCCATATTGAACAGCTCCCTAAGGAGATCCCAGCCGAAACCGATGTGCGCATTTTGAGTGCCTTATTAACAGCTTATCTGTTTCGGCGCCCTAGCCATCCAAAACTGCACGAATGGCAAACTAAAGCCGAATCGCTCATCCACAGCACACCAGACCCTAACCTTCGCACGATGCTCGCTGAAAGTTGCTTTTTCATACGACTGTGGAAAGATGGCTTAACCAAGGTATCAATGCTGCTCGATAATGTACGACCTTTTATGGACAGTAGCGCCTCCGTCTCCACCTGCAAAATATGGATGGGCGTTGTCGACTCCTGCTACCACTGGAATTGCGCTGAAGTGGATAAGAGCATTAAATCAGCACATAGCGCATTACAATTAGCCGACAATACTGGCATCCAGACGATGGTTTTGCATCTTCACTTTCACTCCTGTATTGCCAACATAACCACTGAGCGATTGGCGGCCGCCCATAAAAACCTAGAAGATCTCAAATCCGTTATCATCCCCGGTCAATTAATGAATGAAGTTTTATATCATCAAGCAGCCGGAGTACTTGCCTGGCATGAGAATGATTTAAACACCGCCTATGAGCGGATTGCGCGAGCGACCGAGCTCTCGGAGCACGCCGGTATAAACTTTTCATACGCTTTTCACTTGGCGGGTTTGGCTGTTATATCATTTGAACAGGGTAATATCGAAGAAGCCAAGCGCATAATTCAACGTGCCGATAACACTGCCCGCGCAGAAAACATTAGCTATTCTTTGTTCGACATCGAGTTATTTAAGGCCTACTTCGCACTCCAGCAAGGGCATCGCGAAAGTGCATTAAGGTTACTTGATAGCGGCCTGGCACTGGGCAGTAAAGACAATAGAATTGCCAGTGTTTGGTGGCGATCTCATATTATGAGTGCGCTGTGTACACTCGCACTGGAAGCCGGGATTCATACCGGCTATGTGCGCCTAATCATCGGCAAACGTAACCTAATCCCCAACCAAAACGATGCTGCACTTGAGCAATGGCCCTGGCCTGTTCGAATTCATATGCTAGATGGATTGCGTATTGAGATCGACGACAAACCTCTGTCTTTCGGCAACAAACCACCGGCCAAACCTCTTGAACTACTCAAAACCCTCATTGCCATGGGCAGTCAAAATATTAAGGCCAACAGGCTAGCCGATAGGCTTTGGCCGGATGCAGAAGGCGATGATGCACTTGAATCCTTTAAAATCACGCTACGCCGTTTGCGTAAACTACTCCAGCATGACGACATTCTTCCCTTGCATGAAGGGAGTCTAAGCCTGAATTATGACTATTGCTGGACAGATGTTCATGCCCTATTAGAACTCTTCAACAAATTTTCTAGCCTTGACAAAGGTCATTCAAAAACACGTACGTCTAAAGAAATTATCCGCCTTTACTCAGGTTCATTTCTGAGAGAAGACGATATCCTCTCTGCATACCAATTGCGTGAACAATTACGCAGTATTTTTATGCAAGCGGTTAACCACCTAGGACGACATTATGAAGCAGCCTCACAATGGCAGCAGGCTATAGACTGCTACGAAAAAGGACTCGAGACTGAAGAACTGACTGAAGCTTTCTACCAGCAATTAATAGTCTGCTACCTGCAACTTGAGCTACCCGCTGAGGCTTTACAAGTATACAACCGTTGCGAGCGTGTATTTAAGCGAGAGCTTGGCATCGAACCATCTGCCAAAACTAAAATGCTCTTGCATGATTATAGAGATACGGATAAAGCGTTTTAGCCCGGACTAAAATATGGGCACCTCTATTAATTCTGGGTTGAGCAGATTGAGATTCAGGATTTTCAAGAGCAAGACGCTAAGTACTTGTAATGGGTGTAGCCGCAATATAATGTATAAATAACTTCAACAAAAACAGCTTGTTTGCTAATATTTCTTGAAATCAGGTTAACAAAGTGATCGC
>JAUZSW010860997.1:0-10628 GCA_034780735.1 Hyalogyrina grasslei
ACCAAACGGGCAAAAGCAGGCTGGGACAATCAATATTTACTCAAAATCCTCGGCGGCATTTAAGCCCGATTGCCCTAGATGAGCACCTAATGGTGTGTGAATCTAGTGAGCCTTCCCGAGGAAAAATGAAAAACCTGTTAAGGCAAGGCCTCAAAATGATCTCTATTTTTTCCGGAGTTATGATAGCTATGGTCGTGTATTTTTATTCTCTTTTTTGGCTATTCCCAGGCAAGCCAGAGGGGCTGGGGGGTGGGTATATTTACGAAGCCTTCGAATTCCGCGAGGATTTGTATACTGGTGATAAGGCGTATCTTAACGGCCTGGGAAAAATCTACTTAGTTGGTGGTGGACCTGGAGTATGATAAAACCAAACATCTTTGATCGAACAATTGTATACATCGGGAATATATTATCAAATCCGCTAAGTTATCCTATTAATTATATTCAAAAGCGCACGGAATTATTTACTTCTGGAGTCCTATCTTTGTCTCTTGTCTTTACGGGCGCGCCAACGATTATTCTCGGGTTCTTATCGTTTTTTGATAGTAAAGTTTCATCTACAGGTTCATTCTCCATTGTGACGATTGGACTAAAAATATTTTGCATGGGAGCATTATCTTGGAAAGACTGCCTAGAAGCGCCACCCGAAGAATGAGCGTTTTTTTAAACTACCTCGTTTATAGCTGCCTATTGGGTGCGGTTATTATTGTTTTCATCGGTGACCGCCTGAATCCAAAAACCATTGCCTATATCTTTATTGGGTATGTAGTGCTTTCATTGTTCGTGCTTATTATTGATATTATAAGGATCAGGCGATCAAGGACAGGCTAATGTTTGGATTATCTAAGGCGGTAAAAATATATCGTTCCTCAAAGGCAACCTTCGAACTAGGATATCCGGGAACTGATAAAAAAGAAGTGTTTGGCCTAGGATTAGGTCCTGATCCGACAGGGGCTGCTATAAATGAGCGAGACTGGATCTGTCTGCTGACAAAACGTGCCTTGGTATTAGCTATACGGAAATATCCAGAGTTAGACCCCCAAAAAATCACTCTTGGATTAGTCGATATAGAGTTCAAGAAGTAGAAGGTGCAGAACTAACCGGTATCATTAGGGCTATACAAATGCCCGCTACGATAGTGGCAGGTCTCACACTTTTTTGTTCGCTTGTAGGGTCGATCTCAGCCAAGATCAAATTCATTGATAGCGACCATAAAGAAAAGTAGATTGGAAACATTTAGAGGTACTGAAATGAATGAAATACTGGATGTTAATATAGAAGACGCTCCGCCCGACCAAAAGACCTTGGATCGATTTCTTGATCAAGCCTCCGATAATTATAGAGTATTTAATGCACGGAAGAGACGGAAGATGAATTTAGGGATTGTGCTGGTTATTTTTTTAATAGCCACATCGATCACCATATTATCTGTAGACGTAAGGAACACCCCTCTTTATTTTTCTTTGGCTTTACTGGTGTTTGGCATTGTTGGTTCTGTGCTGTCCATATTCAACGCCACGAGGAAAATACCTGAAGGAGGCGCAGGTATCTCACTTAGAAGATTCAACAAACTTACCAATGCACAGGCCGTTGAATATGAAACGCATATCAATGGCCACCCTAAAATAAAAGAATATATGAAAAAAGTTAATGAGATGGGGAGACCCCCGGTTTTTGCTGATCTGGAGGCTGCTAGAGAATGGGTGGATAGAAAAACCGCCCAAACAGCTCGAGAACGAATGGCGTCAATTTAATGAACTAAACACTGTCGTACTGTGTGTATTTTACAATAAAACAGAATAGCCCGGAGGATAAAAGTAAGTTATGGAATTAGATCAATTAATTGAACTCCGCGACGCATGCACTACAGCGATCCGCACCAAACGATCACTGGATAAATTGCATAACGGCTATATCAATTCGGCTGGTAATGTCGGTTTTAGCCGAGCAAGGACAACCACCTATAACGCTAGAGCAGCAGATAAATCAGGTTTCTGGCGGCATGAGAGCGAACAGGTTATGGAGCTATGTCGCTCTATAAGCGAAATAGGGATTGGAAATGAATGAAAAATAAGCAGCACCGGGCGCACGAATGCGGCCAATTTTGGAGGCTCCAATTCATGAACCGCCCCAAGGAATCAAAAAGACTAATGGCTGAATGGAAAAAGATGTTTTCTGGCTATACTCAAAAAGGAGAATGACGGATGAGCAAACTCAAAGAACCCTTAACGGCGATATTTATAATGTTAATTCCTTTAGTCATGACACAGACCCTTATGGACTGGGGCCTCGTTGATGATAGTGGAATAGTAGGGCTTATTAAGCCGGCGTTAGATAATCCGATTATATACTACACAGTGCAAATGCTAAAATACACCTCATACATGTTGGTTCTTGTCGGGATCGTTCTCTGGCCGGCCATATTTGCAGATGCCCATAGTAACAAGGAATAAACGAATAGGAGAATAACGTGTTTTTTGGAGGAGTGACAAACAATGAGAAGAATTATGGTTGACGAAACCCTAGAGATAAATATTAAAGAACTATTTTTATTGGTTCCTGGGCTTATATTTATTGCCGCTAATGTTTTCTATGTCGTTATGGTGGAAAGCACTACGGAAAAAAGTATTAGATGAATTTACTGAACGAAATGAATCAAACAGTAAAACAGAATAGCCCGAAGTAATAGCAACTAAGTACAATTAATGAGTGACCCGCAGCGATGCTACTAACACCGCCGCGAGCCTAACCACAAATACCTGTATAAGAAGGAGGTATGTATGATCGCTGTAAATAATATCTTTAAAGAAACCCTAGCGCAATACCTTGCGATACTTCGTGCTTTTTATGATGCCGTGGAAAAAAACGTTAACTGCACGCTTAGGGATTTTATCTGCGGGATAAAGCCCCTATTAATGCTGACTGTAAACATCTTGTCTCAAGTTGTGCGTGATGTAACTGTTTTTTCTATTCATGCGACTACTGGCTCTATTTTAGTTACTTCAGTATTGGCTTTACTTGCTCAGATAGGGTACCTAATTAAAATATATTTTCCTTTTCCGGGAGGAAGCGTATCTTCTGTTTTTGATGCACCGTTTTGGTTTTTCAACGCAGCTAATGTGTTTTGGGGTGTTTTTGGGGATATTATTTTCGGGTTTCTTATTCTGATATTATTTTCGGCTCTTGCGTATATTGTCATAGGAAAATCATGTGATCTTGGGAGGATAGCGCAGGACAAGAGACCGACTCATGATCCCATGACTTACGTCTTAGCGATGGCGATGGCGCTACTGTCATTTCTCTTCGTTGCAGGGGTGGCTAGTCATTTTATACCCCACAGAGCGAGTGAGGAACTAGAAATCGCCCTTGCAGATACATACTTAACAAAGTTTAAATCTCGTGGGATAGAGTCTTTCTCATTCACGCAGAAAAGCAACAATAAAGGGGTTCTTATCGTAAAGATTAATGGTTCCACTCATACGTGGGAAGGCAGTACCAGTAAATTCGAGCACTCTTTCGGATCGAGGGATAGTTATGGAAATTACCATGGGCCTTACACCTCCACCGAAAGATTCCAGGGGCGCTACCGTTTTGATTTATATGTGAACAAAGAGGATGGGGGAAAAGATACCTTTACTGCTTATAGTGACAGTTTTCTTCCTGAAAAAAGCCCTTTTAATCCAAAAGGAGGTAGCTTTTCCGCGGTGCTTGAAAGAGCCAAGTGGATGATAAAATCAGCGGGGTCTTTAGAAAGAGGTCTCTCGAACGAGGAGCGCGAGCTAATGTCAAAAGAAAATGGGTAGAGACTACAATGAGAAGGTCCGCAGAAAGGGGTGCAAAGACGCATGAGTATCCATAGATATTACAAATATATAATTATTACCGTTTTAACACTGGTTGTGATGTTGTTTTTTACGCTTAGCTTAAATGTCGTCCGCTATAAATCCGGCGTTATCGGTTTTTGGGGCGATCTGTATGAAGAGCCAAGCCACCGCTTATTCACTGAGTTCCCGCTAAGTATCATTATGATTGAGGGCGGGCCTTCGGCGAACCCTCATGCCTTTAATGTTTGTGAAGGTACATTATTACCCCTAGTGCCGATTAAGCGCTGGGAAGACAATAAGTTTATTGCCTTTTGCGGTTTTGATGTAAAAGAGGAAACGCAAGTGTTTACGGTGGAAGATAAAGAGCTGCTTAAAGCGTTTTCCAGTGAATATGGAGCAGAGCAATGATGATTGGAATAAACGTAAGCATAGAATTATTATCGCACCCACAAGAACAGGGATGTCGAAAACGACTTTAATTGAAGATATAGAAAAATACACTACAGACCGGATTTTAAGCGTTGATGATTTTCAGGAAATACCTATTCCTCCTTATTCTCCCCGAAACGTTAATCCTGTGAAACAGAATAGCCCGGATAGGAAAGTGTTCACAAATAAATTAGCTAACGCGCCTGATATGTTAAACAAAGTGATTCGAGCACAGCTGCCAGTCTCATGGCCTCCAAGTAAGTATGCAGATGATTGTGATTTACAACGATTTTAATAAGGAAATGGAGGATTAACTCCTTTACCGGAGGCTATAAACATAGGTACCTGCTACAGCGCGGCAACGACCCGTGGAAGATAAGAGGTTATCTAAACGGTTTAAAATCTGATTCGTTCAATCTCTCCCTGATTGACGATATCGATGCGCCGATCATAGAGTTGTGTTGTGCGTGTGGATGCATGGCCCGCAATTTTAGCGGCTGTTTCAATGTCACCACCATTTTGTAAAAAATTTGTGATACCAGTGCCTCTAAAACTATGGCAGCCAATTTCTCTAGGCAGTCCTGCTTTTGTGATCCTCCGTTGAACCATGTGGAAAACATTTGGCCGCTGAACGGCCTTGTCTGTTAGTGCGTTACCTCGATGGCTTAAGCTCCGAAACAAGGGTGTATTTCGCTCATATTCAATTCCTGCGGCATTTAAGTACAACTCGACATATTCCGCAGCTTTGTGGTGAGCAGGCACTTTGTTGAGCTTGCCGCCTTTTTCATGCAGGATAAACCAGGCTTTGGAGCCTTGTCGATAGTAGTCTTTCACCTGCATTTTGGTGAGTGCCCCAACACGGGCGAATGAATACGCCATGAGGCTTAAGATCGCCCGATCCCGCAAATCGGATAACTTCCCGGTATCCAGTGAGTCAAGCAGAGTCCTCATTTCTTGTTCATCTAAAATCGGGGTTTTTCCTTCCCGAACAATGTGTTTTGGTCCGCGCACCGAAGAAGCCGGGTTGGTGGGAATCACCTGGCCTATGACCAGCCAATCGAAAAGCTGACGCAATGCCGCGAGGTGTTGTTTTACTGAAGGCGCGGAGTGCGTCTTTGATAATGCCTCTACATAAGCCGCCACCATGACCGGCTGAATTTCCTCAAGATGAATGCCGGAATTTTCGCACCAATTCATGAACCGCGTCGCAGCCCGATAATACGCAGACCTTGTGTTTGGATTTCGTATCTGGGCGGTAAAGAATTCGATAAACCGCCTGGAAGCGGCCGTTCCCGCTTTGGAGATCAGGGCAGGGAGAGGGGCGATGTTGCTTATGAGATTGATTTCTCTTGTCATGAATATAACTATAACATAACTATATTTATGTTATATAGAAAGAAGGCGGTCCGAGCGCGTGATTTATCGTCCAGAACCAAATCCCAGCGCAAGTTGAATACGTTACCCGATAACATTATTATTCCGTTACCCGGTAACATAAAAGAAGGCTAAATGCATGGCTCGTGGCCGATACCAGATCACCCCAAAAGATGCACTTTCCTCCTGGAAGTGGATCCGAAACAAGCTCAATGACTACGCCATGCTAGACCCAGACCAAGCCTACCAAGCCGGGCAAGCGTTTGAGGCCCTGCAGGAGCGCTGGGAGGGACCGGAGGCACTGAACGCCTGGGCGGAGAAGTGGCTAAATCACGCACAGTGGACACAGCTGAAAAATGCGGTACGCGCCCAACGCAAGCGGCAGCGGGATCGGGTTAGTCTAGATAAAAAGCCAATTGCCATCACACTGACTCCGAAAGCACACTTGTTTCTATCCACGATTGCAAAACAGGACAAGGTAACGCTTTCGAAGGTTATCGAGGAGCGGCTCCATGCAATCTATATGGAATTGCTCAGAGAGTAGGGGGCCTGCTTCAGGCTGAGCGAACCTTTTTGCAGGCCAGAGCTTGGTTGGTTTAGGTCACGAATTGTTGAAGGGAGACTTCAATTCGAGCTATAACATGTCTAATATGTCATGACACATTAGACATGTTATAATAAACTTCAATAGAAGGACATTGGCATGAGTATTCCTAAATTACAGGTGAATGGAGAGTTGCCACCAGGGGAGCATCAGGCGTCTTTAACTGAAATAGAATCAGTATACGGATGCTCTAATCACCGCAGGAAATTGTTAATGCAAGGGCTATTTGATGCCGCTAATCGTTTAGAGTTATCGGGTGTTTCCACGCTGTGGATCAACGGTAGTTTTATTACAGATAAGGAAAATCCAAATGATATTGATGGTTGCTGGGAATATGCGCCTTCTGTCGATGTTAAAAAGCTAGATCCTGTTTTCCTTGGCTCTAGAGAAGAGATGAAAAACAAATATGGGTTGGATTTTTTTATTGCGGATTTTATTGAGGCGGGAAGTGGTCTTCCTTTCCCTAAGTTTTTCCAAGTAAACCGCGACGGTGATCCGAAAGGCATTATTATTGTGAAGTTGGGAGGTTAATATGATTACGAGTGATAAACAATATACCGCAGCTAAGAAGCAACTAGCTTTATTAAGCGGATCGCTTTTGTCTCCTAAAAAGAAAGGGGTTCCTGACGGCATAGAAAAAGCAGGTAAGGCGCAAGTAAAAGAACTGATCGAAGAAATTAAAATAAAAATGAATGAATACGATAACCTAAAAAACAGCAAGCCATCGGATATTAGGATACATTCCCTAGATGATCTTATGATAGCCCCTATCCGCTATAGAATATCAGCACACATGAGCATTGATGCGTTTGGACGCAAAGTCGGCGTTAGCGCACGCCAGATTTCCCGATATGAGATGGAAAGCTATCAAAACACCAATTCTAGTACACTGCGAAAAATTCTAGAGGTGTTGAATATCCATCTTAATGGTAAAGTCGCTTGATTTACTAGGGTTATTTTTCTTCAATTACGGCCGGTGTCCCAGCATAAGTGATATAGAGAAAAACACCATTATTGAATTGTTGTGATGATGTTGATATCTGAACGCCTAAAATTGAGTTGGCTTCGACAGGGGCACTAGCAGTGAGTCGGTCAACTATCTCTTGAGACTCATTTCGATTCCGTTCTAAGAAACCTCTGATTGTTCCTTTAGTTGATAATTCAATGGTGCCTGTTACCTGGATCATACTGAAGGCTTTTTTTACTACAATATTCTCTGGCAAATTATCCGTTGTAAATAGAGTCTTTTCCATGTACCTCTCCTTAATATTGAAAGAAATCCTAACAAGTGTTGTATTCATAGAGGGCAATCATTTCGTGCATTTGACTTACCTCCAACTAAAATTGTGTGCATATTAAGCCCACTGTGCTGGTCTAATACGAGATACCAAAAATGATATGGGCTAGACAACAACGATAATTCTAGACCTGCTCCATTACTTCACGCAAGCGTCACATCGTTACAGCCGCTAACCTAAGAACGACAAGATGAACGGGATAAAAGAGGTAATAAAGCCACCCATTCATCCTCTTTAGCCCTATTCGGTAATGAATCACAACCGCTATTATCGGTAACGACAATAAGCCAAACAAGGCAACAACTGGATCCCACAAAACCCCGTTTAGGGCATAAATAGCTACTATTAGAAGCGTGACACGCAACCAGGTTTGTGCTTTAAAACAGAAGTAAAAAGCAAATATATTGATTATTCCGAAAGGCCCATAACTTAGAAAAAGAGAGGAAAAAATAACCATATAAACCATCAACGTCAACACAACGAAGAATCGCCAAGGATTGCGTTCAGGAGAAGGCAAAAAGCGTTCATAGCTGTAGATTAGAAGCAACCCAACTCCCAAAGTAAAAAAGATATTTAAGACCAGAGGGCCGCGCTCGAACGCATACATGTAGGGCGCTTGAGAGACGAGCGCAAAAACCATAAGGCGTTTGATGTAGGCTAATTGATTGCTTGTGTTGTTTAAATAATTAAAGACCAGTAGATAAGAGAGCAAAGGGAGCACTAACCGGCCAAACCAATGGAACGGGTGAGCATCGCTAAATGATATCAGCGCAATATGATCAAGAACCATCAATACGATGGCAATAACCTTAAGAACCTCTTGATTTGCAGAACTGGGGTTACTGAAATCATGGTGGGCCACCGACCAGGCCTGTTTCCCCGATAGTACAACACTATCCAATTAGCCTTACCTCCTTGCCGAACCAGCGCGGCAGGGATAGCCGCGCAAGGCGCATGGATGCGCCGCTAAACTTAAAACACCCATAACATTAACGATAAAGCCTCGGGGCTCTATGATGCTTTAAGACAACGATCAGGCTCTAGCTGTTCAATACGAAACATGTTGCTGTAGGAGATTAGATACCCACTGAGCCGATCAGGCTTTTTATGCTTGCCGTTGACGAGGTACGTGTGAATGCTACCGTCAACATTTGGCCTATGAACCCTAAGTCTTTCAAATCGTTTTTGTGTGTATCGCCAGTTTTCTGGGTCATAACACTTGAATATTGCAGGGGATACTAAAAACAGCCCTTCTGGAACGGTATATACGAGTGCTTTTTTACGATTAGTCGGAGGGGCATTCTTCAAAAGAGAGGCTTTAATCCACGCCAAAAAATCATGACCGGTATTGCTGCTAAGAATTGTTTCATTCGGCATATTATTCATCGCCTATTTTGTTTGAGAAATCGATGTACCGTTGTTTACCGTTCCTTATTCTGCGCTGACGCCGTATTTGAGCCAAGTCAATCAATGCTTGTTTGAAGGTAATGGATTTTTCAGGAAGCATAATAAAGATATGGCTTAAGTGGGTTATCACAACATTTTGGAATCTGGTTTATTGGGTGATCTCGAAAGTGTTTTTCATCGTAGATTTAGATTGATTTAATCAAGGCAGACGACTGATACTAAACGAATAAGAATCATCCAAAAAACGCGCTAAAGGACGTGAATCATAGAATGCGAGCCAATGCTCTCCGGTTTGGTTAGCCGTAAAAGATTTGACACCATCTTTATTGATAAAGCTTGGATTCATAAAAAAAGATCGATCGGGGTTAATGAGCACCCAAGTTGCTCCTGCGGAAGATACAATAAAAGGGGAGTCGACCTCAATCTCATAGTTGGCGCCAGCCACCAAGTCAACCTTATATATATCCCTGTGATCAAGGCAAAGCCAAGCTTCGTATTTCACACCCAAATCAATGGGAGTTGCCGCCTCAATTGAATCATTTTCTTCAAGGCTGTCTTCTATAATATTATTTTCATTGTCAGGTATTTCGGCGCACTCATTCGCCCCACCATTGGGTGCATTTATAACAGCAATCTCACTGAAATTGTCTGAGTAATCACTCTCCTCAATCTCATGTTCACTCATCACCCGATCTTCGCTGGTATCAAAGTTCTCGCCTTTATCGGGATTTACCCAAATCTTTACATAATGGTTACCTTTTACACCGAGCGTTAGTAAAGATTTGCTGATGGTATATACGCCTGTTTCACCTGGCATTAAATAGATTGACTCGCTATTGTCAACACGAATTAAACTTGATCTATTGAATCGATAACCTGATGAGAAATCAGGCCTGTTTGATGAAAGCTCCCAAACCAAATCCGGACTGCCTGAGCCTATGCCCGTGTTCTGTATAGATATCTCGTACCGAAAGGGTGACATTTTTTTTTCGATTACAGACGGTGCCACAAAATCCACCACAGTAAAGTTAGGCAAAGCCTGCGGATCACTTGCCCCACCATCTTCTGCGACAGAAGAGGGCTCTGAGCCCCCACCTCCGCACGCGAAAAGCCAAAGACATCCTGTTAATAACAATAAATACTTGATCGTTTCCATAACAATCGCCCTTTAATAAATTAGCGCTCCGATTTAACCTCATGCATTCGCGCCTGGATTATTCCTTTAAAATGCCTTGCCCTGCGGATACCATAAAACATTAGCTCCGGTTCGCTTGTTGCTGAGGTTCCGATTAGGATATCACCAATTCCAAAAAGGAACAGTCGCTGAAAAAAACTTTGTTGCAACCTTACAAAAGTAACGTTTTTATATTCCGCTCGGCGTTCATCGCGACCAATAATACCAAGCATTGATTCAACACCGTGCGGGCCGATAAAAAACCGCCATTGATAACGATACCATAAGGCTATAACGAAATAGGTGACGGCAACCATTGCTGCAAAAATTCGTACCAAAGGCAGCAGGCGCACTTGTAATCCCCATTTCAACATCAGAGATTGTATAGGATCAATAAAAGGGAACGTCGCAGGATTTAAAAAATACCACAAGCCGACTAGCGCCACCAATAGTGTAAACCACTCTCGTCGCCAGGCCGGGCGCAGAATAATAGGTGTCAGGTCTTTGTCAGAGGATTC
>JAUZSW010862107.1:0-10613 GCA_034780735.1 Hyalogyrina grasslei
ACAGTGCTTGTGCAGGGTTATGGTTGAGTAATTGAACCGCTTCCGATATTGAGAATTCCAGATCTATTTCCCGGATAAAAAAAGAGAGCTCATTCCAGAGATTAAGATCGTGGTTAGAGGCAAGACTGTCTGTGCCCAGGCAGACGTTGATCTCTGTTGCCAGTATCTTTTCTAATGGTGCCCTGCCTACACCGATAAATTCGTTGCTGCGGGGGCAGAGGCATATATTGGAACCGGTTTCATGTAATATCTGTAGGTCACTGTCTGATATCTGTACACAATGCACTGCCAGAGTGCTGCTGTCCAGCAGGTTGAGATCCCTGCCATACTCAACGGAAGTTTTCATTGGCGGGGTATAGTTGTCCGGCAGAATCCCATTTTCTTTCAGTATGGTGTAAAACCGGTTTTCCTCGCCCATAAGCATACCCGTCTCCTCCTCATGTTCGGCCATATGGATGGAAAAGGGTAAACTTCGGGTGCGACACTGATTTTTTACGGTCTGTAAAATGGCAGCTCCGGTTGTGTGCAAAGCGTGACCCGCACCCGTAACTGACCCCAAAGTTGTTTTTCCATAGGGGATGGGGGTGGCTGTCAGAGCAAGAGGTGAGAAACCGAAAGTTTCGCAGAAACAAGCGTGGTATATACCGAGCTCGGTGAGGATTGCAGTAATTCTGGTATCATCAGGTGTGATGATATCTCCAAAACAGCAGGTACCTTGATTTTTTGCCTGGCTGGCTGCATCTGTAACGGCGGTAAAATCAGTATCTTTGTAATCCTGAGCCAGCATGCTGAGCAGCCAGGGGACAAATCCCTGGCTGGCTAGAGTTTTTCCTTTAAGTTTTGATAATTTCAGGTGGCAGTGCGCATTAATCAGCCCTGGGACAAGGGTGACATGGCCAAGATCAACGGTTGACCCGGAATAGTGTTTTTTCAACTCGGAGTATGAACCAATATCAAGTATGGTATCTCCTTTGTGGACGATACAGCCGTTATCTATGGGGAGTTGGCCGGGGACGCCGGTGATTATCTGTTTGCAGTGGGTAATCTCAGGTTTTAAGATTGTTTTCGATGACATTTTGTTCCTCCTGTTCCGGGGAATGCTGGGTAGTTAGACGGTATTTTATATTTTTTAAGGAATTTTATGAAACATTATCTCTATGCAATCGGAGCTATTTTCTGCTGGGCCAGCCTACCGGCTGCAACCGGCTCCGGTCTGGCTGCTCTTTCAACGGAAGAGCTCATGTTTTTCAGTTTTACCAGTGCCGCAGTTTTTCTTTATCTGCAGGATATTGTGCTGACACGTTCAATGAAACTGTATCTTCCAGGAATCAAAGGGTCTCTTCTTGGAGTGTGGGGAATTTTTTTCTATCATTTTATCTACTATAAAGCATTGGATAATGCACCGCTCGCGGAGGGTGCTATCTTGTCGACCACCTGGTCGTTTTGGATCGTGGTTTTCTCTTCTCTTCTGCTTTTTAAAAAACTGAAAGTTTCAATACTTTTTACAGCACTGGTTGGTCTTGCCGGTGTGGCACTGGTCGTTTCGTCAGGTAAATCACTTTCTTTTAATGTGGAATATATGTACGGGTATATGCTGGCTTTATTCTGCGGTGTAATCTGGGCCAGTTTTTCTGTGGCTCTTGGTCGCCTGAAAACGAAAAAAGAGCCAATGACAGCGTTCACCATTTATGCGGCGATACTATCAACGATACTTTATGTGGCGACAATGCCCCACGGTGTACCACCGGTAAAAGCATTGCTGGCTGCCATCTATCTTGGCTTTGTTCCTCTGGGATTATCCTTTTTTCTTTTGAATCGCGCCGTTACCGGCGGCAATATGGTTATTATTGGTTTCCTCAGTTATCTCACTCCACCACTTGCAGTCTTGCTGGTGGCTGTAATTCACGGGAAAAATATCTCGCCTCAGGTACTGCTGGGGATGGCAATTATCATTGCTGCTTCAATCGGTGGTCGGCTGAGCCTTTCTGCTTCCGGCAAAAAAAAGTAATCCAAAATTCATAACATCCTGGAATATCATAAATATATGATATTTCTTTCAGTAGAATTAAAGTTAATAATATTATTAATAATAAAGTTAATGAAACATTTCTCCAAATTGATTATTAATAATATTGATAATGAAATATACTTAATTTTAAAAGGGCAAGGGCACCGGTAAGGAGGAGCATAATGATAGAGGAACGAATTACGGTTGACGTCTTATGCATTGGGGGTGGTATCGCGGGTATGATGGCTGCTATACTGGCAGCTGAAATGTGAGCAAGTGTTGTTGTGGCCGAGAAAGGGAATGCTCAATACAGTGGATGCGGCCGCATGGGCAATGACCATTTTGAAACATATATTCCAGAGATTCACGGCGCAGACAGGGATGCATGGATTGAAGAGCTGTTGAAAACAGCCAAAGGTGAAATACTTATCAGTAAAGATTTGCTGCGCGCTCAATTCACAAAAGCATATGATATCGTAAAGTTGTGGGACGATTGGGGCATTCCAATGCGGTATAAAGGGCGTTGGGAGTTTTCAGGACATTCCTTTCCGGGACGGGCCATGACTCATATAAAATATGAAGGCCGTTTTCAAAAGAAAGCTCTGATAAAACAAGCTAGGGACAGAGGGGTGACCATTCTAAACCGGGTGATGATGCTGGAGTTGATTCGGGATGGCAATAAAGTTATTGGCGCTATTGGTACCCATACAAGAGAAGACAAGATTTTAATATTTGAGGCAAAATCGGTTGTGCTCGGTACCGGAAAATGTTCACGGCTCTATCCACCACTTACGCCAGGCTGGCTCTCTAATGATCCCCATGGTGGCACTCAGTCAGGTGATGGCAGGGCCATGGCCTACAGGGCTGGTGCGACACTGCAGAATCTGGAAATGCCCCAGCGGCATATCGGGCCAAAATATTTTGCCAGGTTTGGCCAGGGAACCTGGGTCGGAGTAGTGAAGGATTGGTATGGGAAACCCGCAGGAACCTTTGTCTCCAAACCTGATCGACGTTACGGAGATATGATATGTGAGGTGAATAAACTGGCTCCCGAGCAGTACACGAATAGTGGTAAAGGGCCTTTATATATGGATTGTACGGATTTAACTTCAGAGGATCATGCCTACATGCTGCACTGGATGAAAAATGAAGGATATGATTCCATGCTTGATTATATGGAATCGGAGGGCATTGATTTTAGAAAACATCCTATCGAGTTCGCGACTTATCCTTTGCGGGGTGGAGGCCTGATTGTTGCCAATGAAAAGGCTGAGACAACACTGGAAGGATTGTATGCGGCTGGAGATGAGGCTTTTGGCGACATATCGGCCGCAGCCACTTTTGGTTATATCGGTGGTGAAAACGCAGCAAATTTCTCACAGGGGGTACAACAGGTTCCCGTCGATGATGATACACAGGTTCTTGCAGATACCCGGAAGTTGATTGATGACATCAAAGGGAGGGAAGGTGGGCCTGACTGGGAGGAGGTAAGTGTTGCTCTGCAGCAGACCATGTCCGATTATGTTGGTAAGGTTCGCAATGAATCTCTCTTGCAGCAGGGGCTTCAGCATTTTCGAAGGATCAGGAGAAAGACCAGAGAGACTCTGATGGCAAAAAATTCCCATGAGGTTGTACGTTGTATGGAGGTACTCAATTTGCTGGAAATAGGGGAACTCACGTTTCTTATGGCACTAAATCGTAAGGAGACACGTGGCTTGCATAACAGGCCGTATTACCCTTTCACTAATCCTACGCTAGATCAGGCGCAAATTATTCAAAAGGTCGAAAATTCACCATTTTTGGATTGGAATTCATACTAAATAGGGAAGATTATGCCTCCAGTAATCGATGTAGAAAAATGTATAAAGTGCAATAAATGCGTAGAAAATTGTTCAGAAGATGTTTTTTACGGTTCAAAAAGGGGTGAAGTGCCCGTTGTGACATATCCTAAGGAATGTGTACATTTTAACGGCTGTGTTTCTGTTTGTCCGGTTGCCGGGGCAGTGCGACTTCGTATTCCTCTACCCATGCAACTGGTTTATAAAGAAACAGAAACCACTGTGACCTGACCGGAGGTGGACAATGGACAGAAGTGCACACACTCTCCTGCAGTTGGCGACACAACGGAAAACCGTTCGAAAATTTAAACCGATCGTGCCACCGTCTGAAGATATCCGGCGTGTGCTGGCGACAGCCTGCCAGTCACCTTCAGGGTCAAACGCTCAGCCATGGCGTATTGTTATTATCGATGACCCGCTGGTTCAGGCAGATGTAAGAAGGGCGGCGGAAGACGGTGAAAAAATATTTTACGCAAATATTAGTGAACAAAGAAAAGATGCGTATAAAAATATGGGGAATTCGTGGAAAAAGGAGATGTTGGAAGAGGCTCCTGTCCTGCTGGCGGTAGTGGCAGATGCCAGTGAACCGAATTTCAGACCGTCTGTCTGGCTTTTCATCGGATATCTGGTACTTGCTTTTGAAGCTGCCGGCATAAGCTCAGTTACGTATACGCCATCTGGTGCGGGGAAGGTCGCTCGTGTTCTGGAAATACCGGATGGCTTTCGGCTCGAGGCTATTCTTCCAATCGGTTATTCAAATGATGCTAAGAAGAAAGGAACAAGGAAGAGAATAGAAGAAGTTGTATACAGGAACCAGTGGAATAACCCGCAAATTTTTTAAAAGGAGAAAATGATGAAAACAAGAAACATTGTCGTCTTCCTCACTGCAATATGTATGATGCTTTTACCGGTTTTCAGTCAGGCTCAAGGCTGGACACCCGAGAGTTCGATAAAATTGCAGATCGGTTTTGGTGCCGGTGGTTCCACTGATATTATGGGGCGTCTGATTGCAGCAGGGGTTGAAGATATTACCGGCTGGAACGTCGTTGCAGAAAATAAACCGGGTGGTGGTGGTGTTGCCATGTTTTCCAGCCTGATGAATAAAAAGGCCGATGGGTTAACACTTGGCGTGGGTGTCAATGTACCTATACTTCTTAATCTTGCTTTGAGGGGAGATAAACTTCCGTTTAAAATTGACAGCTTCGATTATATCGCCACTATTGTCAAAGGTGAGAATGCGCTGGTGGTTAAGGCGGATGCACCTTATGACAATTTCAAAGAATTTCTGGCCTACGCAAAAGAACAAAAGCCACTTTCGATAGGTTATGATGCCAAGCCGCAACAAATGATAATCAACGCAATCAGCAAACAGTCCGGGTTGAAGTTCAAACTCATCAAACATAAAAGTGGTGCAGAACAGATTCAAAGTCTCCTCGGTGGTCATGTTACTATGGCCTGTCTTTCCGGTGCTCATATAAAATATCTAAAAAGTGGTGATCTGAAAATGATCGCAGTTTACAATAGAGAGCGCCACACGTATGCCCTCAATGTGAAGACTCTGATTTAGGATGGCTATGATTTTTACATCGATCCCTATTATTACATAGCCGCTCCCAAGGGTTTGCCTGAAGATGTGAAAACAGCACTGACCAAGGTTTTTGACGAGGCGATAAATTCAAAAAAAGTGACACAGGCTCTTGAAAATACAATAAAAGCTAAGCCGTACAATCTTGGCCCCGAAGGTACCATGAAAATGCTTCTCGACGGAGAAAAAGATATTAAAGCACTTATAAAAGCCGGGAAATAAAACGTGTACGCACTGGCCCCGTGGCTTTGTCCCCGGGGCCATTTATTACCCATATGTAAGGAAATCTGCACATGACTCTTAACCGCGCCTCGGGCCTGGGTGTAATCATTGCTGGTCTTGTTCTTCTCTTCTGGATTATTCCCAATCAGACTGAAATTGCAGATTTCGGATGGCTCAAACCTGCGACTTTGCCAAAAATCTGTGCAGTTATAATTGTTATCACTGGAGTGCTTCATTGTCTTTCCCCAACGGGAAAAGCCGAATTTGATACTGAGTCTTCTCTGCGTGTCGGTCTGTTTTTTCTTATCAGTTGCATTGGGCTGTACGTAATTGGCCTGATCGGTTTCGTTTTCGGTGCTCCTCTGTTGACAGCGGTCATTATGTTTTTTGTGGGAGAGAAACGTCCGGTCTGGCTTGTCTCCGGAATCATTCTTCTACCCGCTGCAATATGGCTCTGTATTAGTGTTTTGCTAAACAAGCCCCTTACGTAAAATAAAAGGAGAAGAATTTTTTACCATGGTTGATCTCAGTACGATACTTGCAGGTTTTTCGGACTCACTGACCATTTACAATTTCTGTTTCGTGCTTTTTGGTGTTGTCCTTGGACAGTTTGTTGGCGCAGTTCCAGGCGTTGGCCCTGTAACAGCTATGGCTATCGCCATTCCGTTTACCTTTACTCTTGATCCCCTGCCAGCCATAGCTTTTCTGGTTGGTGTCAATAAGGGTGGGCTGGTTGGTGGTGCAATTCCGGCTATTTTGATTAATACTCCCGGTACGCCTGATGCCGCAGCGACGACATTGGACGGATATCCGATGACCAAAAACGGTAAACCTGAAAAAGCGGTGAAAATGGCGCTCTACTCATCTGTTACAGGCGATGCCTTCAGCGATGTAGTACTTATTACTGTTGCGCCGCTTATCGCTGTTGTTGCATTAAAAATGGGCCCGATTGAGATCCTTGCTTTAATGGTGTTTGCTTTTTCCATTATCGCGGGTCTTGTTGGAGATTCAATGACCAAGGGAATTGCAGCAGCAGCCCTTGGCCTGTTCTTCGCAACGGTTGGTCTCGATCCAGAAAACAGTACCCCGCGTTTTATCTTTGGCCAGTTTGAATTATACGACGGTTTGCCTCTTGTTTCCGTGGCGTTGGGGATGCTGGCTATCGCCGAAATTTTTCGTAGACTTGCCCTGATACACGGCGATATCGGTGCAGCCGTAACCATTCCCAAAACCCAGAAAAAAGAAGATCGCCGCGTCAGTTGGGCCGAGTACTGGGCCTGTCGTTATACTATTTTAAGGGGTTCGGTGATTGGTACTCTGCTGGGAGCTATTCCGGGGCTTGATTCCTCCGCTGCGGCGTTTATGAGCTATGCTACAGCTAAACAGACTTCAAAGGATCCTGACAGTTTTGGTAAAGGAAATATACACGGGATTGCAGCTACAGAGTCGGCAAACAGCGCTGTATCCGGGGCCAATCTGATCCCTATGCTGACGCTTGGTATACCTGGAAATATTGCTGCGGCTCTTATTATTACCGCTTTAATGATACATGGCGTTCAGCCGGGGCCCCTGCTCTTTCAGGAACAGGGTCGATTGATCTACGGATTATTCGGCGCTCTTCTTATGGGAAATGTGCTGAATCTCTTCGTCGGCCTGGTGGGCCTGCGTTTATGGGCACGGGTTATCAGAGCTCCTGAATCTTTTATTTTTTCGATGGCTCTGCTGCTCTGCATTGTCGGTGTGTATATGTCAACCGGTGGATTGTTTGGTGTGGGAGTTATGTTTTTCTTTGCTGTGCTCGGATATTTTATGAATGCCTTTGGTTATTCCGTCATTGTTTTTGTTATAGCTTTTTTCCTCGGTGAAAGATTCGAATTGTCCCTGTCGCAAACGCTTAACATGATTGACGGTGATTTCAGTGTATTGCTGACGCGCCCTGTTGCTCTTGTTCTTTTTGGCTTGGCAATTTTTTCAATGTATTGGCTTGGCATTCGACCGGTATTTAAGAAATAAAGAGAGTGACCCTTGTCAGGCAATAATGGCATCTTTTTTGTAATTCGTATAGCCGATTGCCAGGTGTCTCTCGTTTAGTTTCCTGAGTTCGGATGCGTCTTTGGCGTGGAGACATGCAATCATGGCAGCATGATCTTTAACACTGCTCTCCAGGTGTTGGGCATTACACCGAATATAGTGGTACCATATTCGGGAGCGGTTTCTAATCTGGTCAATCATCTCTGAGATAATTGTGTTGCCGCATGCTTCGAAGATTGCCTGGTGAAATAAACGATTGTAGTTCAGGATACCCCTCAGGTTTTTCTTTTTCAGTTCTTTTTCGAAATTGACCTCGTGTTCTTCAATCTTTTTCAGCTGATCGGCAGTCATATTTGCTACAACGTGCTCAATGGCGTGGCTCTCCAATAGTACCCGGGTCTGGTAAATGTCTTCTACTTCTTTTGGTGAAGGCTCAGTTACAACGGCCCCCCGGTTGGGTATATGGCGCACGAGGTTTTTGACAACAAGTTCCTTGAGAATTTTTCTGACAGTACCCGTACTGATATTATATTCTTCGGTAAGCTCCCGTTCGATAAGCCGTTCGCGTGGGTTGAGAACACCAGAGAGTATTTTATATTCAAGAATATCGAGGATTCTTTCAAAGTCATTTTTACGGGATGAAGTCATGGTGTTATATTTTTAAGTATCTGATTAGGGCTGGGGGCATTAAAATACAGCACACCTGATCGTGTGTTTGAAAGTAAAGTTTACGCCTCTTCTTTTTGCATACTATAAGATAAATGAAGTCAGGACAAAAATCTGCTAAAAAATCTTTATTTTTTTGGAGCACCACAATGAAATCGACAGAAGATAAAGTTGTACAGGCCACATGTGGAATGTGTTTTTCCTGTTGTGGCATCCTTGTTCACATCAAAAATGGCAGGGCTGTTAAAATTACTGGTGATCCCAAAAATCCGATAAATAAGGGAAGTCTTTGCCCCAAAGCGCTAGCCTCTCTTGAAATGGCTTACCATCCCAAACGGTTGACCCTGCCACTTAAAAGAAAGGGAGCAAGAGGGGAGGGGAAATGGCAGCAGATCTCATGGGAAGAGGCCTTTGAACGAACTGCGTATCAGTTAAATGAAACGAAAAAGGAGGATGGTGCGCAGGGTGTCGCGGTTATCCAGGTAACGACAAAAGGTTTGATTGATGTGTATACCGAGCGGCTTGTTAATGCATTTGGCACACCCAATCTTTCCACATCCGGCCACGTCTGTTTTCTGCCAAGACTCTTTGGAGGAAAAGTCACCAATGGATTTTTCCCGGTACCTGATTACGAAGGAGAGCCTGACTGTATTCTTCTCTGGGGGGCAGATTTGTCGAAAACCCGCCAGTCGGAACATAAAAAACTGCTTAGAGCGATAAAAAATGGCAGTCGGTGTATTGTTATTGATCCCATGAAAAGTATTGCAGGGAAAAAGTCTCATTTGTACCTGCCCGTGTTGCCGGGAACTGATCTGGTGTTAGCTTTGGGGTTTATTCACATCATCATTTCTGAGTCTTTATATGACAAGGATTTTGTTGAAAACTGGTGTGTTGGCTTTGAAGAACTGCGCCATCATGTGGCTGGGTATTCGCCTGAAAAGGTAGCAGAAATAACCCAGCTTCCCGCAGAAGATGTTCTTGCCGCCGCCAGATTATATGCTACAGTAAAAAAGGCGGTAATCCAATGGGGTAACGCCATCGATCACGGAGCCAATAGCTTTTCCACAGCCAGAGCCATCTCCATATTAAGAGGTCTGACCGGTAATCTCGATACATTTGGGGGGGACCTCGAACCGTTGTATCCTTTGCCCGGTATCAATAGTTCAAGATCAACACTTTCGGATCTGATTTCTCCCGAGGTGTGGCAAACCAATGTCAGTTCAGCTCGAAACCTTTTCCCATGGTTTAAAAGAGTTCTGCCAGTCGATACCATCAAGGCTGTTAACACCGGAAAACCGTATAGAATTTCGTCACTGTATATTTGTGGTTCAAACCCTATGTTGACCTTCAGCAATTCAGAGAATACGTTTCAGGCTCTGAATAAAGTAGATTTTCTCGTTGTTTCAGACAGGTTCCTCACTCCCACAGCCTCCCTGGCTGATATTATTCTGCCACCTGCAACTTTTCTGGAATATGACAGTATTATTACACCACCATATTTTTCAAATGCAGGGTTTCAACGGAAAGTAATCCATGTAGAGAGAGCCTTATATGATTTTGATATTACTACCCGCTTGGCAAATAAACTGGGGCTTGGAAAATATTTTTACGATAATATCGATGATTTTTTTGATTTCGTTCTGGAGCCGGCAGGTTTGACTTTTGAAGAGTTTAAACAGATTAAAGTTTTCACGGGGGAGCGCCGGGAAAAGAAATATCTCACTGATGGTTTTTCAACACCATCAGGCAAGGTGGAATTGTATTCGCAACAACTTCTGGATGCTGGATTATCACCGTTGCCGGAATACATCAAACCAGATCAGCGTTCCGGCGATTATCCCCTGCTGCTGACCTGTCGCAAAGCTGGTTCTTTCAGACATTCGGACTACAGGCAGCTTGATAAGCTGAGATCCATTAACAGAGAACCTCTAGTTCGGATGCACTCTGAAACGGCTACACGTTTTCAGGTTGCCGATGGTGAAATGGTTTCTATTCGGACGGCCCATGGGAAAATTTCTCAGAAAGCAAAAGTTACAGATGATATTCGCCCAGGTGTGCTCCTCGCCGATTTTGGCTGGTGGTTTCCGGAAAAAGGTGTGGGCCGGGAAAGCTGGCAGCATGCCAATCTCAATATGTTGACCAGTGATAAGAGTACCAGCAGTCCAGAGATCGGATCGGTAAATTTTAGAAGTATCCCATGCACCATATCTGCCATTGAAAAGGATCAGGAGAATACATTTTAAGCAGTTCCGATGTAATTGAG
>JAUZSW010863217.1:0-10598 GCA_034780735.1 Hyalogyrina grasslei
AAGGGGCGGGGGTGCGGCTTGGCGCGGATTAATTGGAGAACACCACGAAGGTGATCCGAAACACACTGGCGGAGTTCGGCATTGATGCGGAAGTGACGCATGTGGAGCAGGGGCCCGTGGTGACACGGTATGAGTTGCTGCCTGCGGCGGTGGTGAAGGTGGAGAAGATTGGAACCTATGCCGGGAATCTGGCGCTGGCGCTGAAGGCGGAGAGCATTCGCGTGCAGGCCCCGATCCCGGGCAAGTGTGTGGTGGGGGTGGAGGTGCCGAACCGGAAGCCGGTGCCGGTGGTGTTGCGCCAGTTGCTGCAAAGCGCGAAGTGGGCGACCTCGAAGGCGTCGCTGCCGCTGGCTCTGGGTCAGGATTTAGGGGGGCATGTGCTGATGGCGGATCTGGCGACTTTACCGCATCTGCTGATTGCGGGCGCGACGGGGCAGGGCAAGACGGTTTGCATGAATACGATTCTGGCGGGTCTGCTCTTGACCCAGACGCCGGAGGAGCTGCGCCTGATTTTGATTGATCCGAAAATTGTGGAGTTCTCTGGCTATAACGATTTGCCGCATCTGCTGGTGCCGGTGATTACGGAGGCCAAGAAAGTGATTACGGGATTGCGCTGGGCCATCCAGGAAATGGAGAAGCGGTTCAAACTTTTCCACAAGGCGAAGGTGCGGGACATCATTGCTTTCAATCAGCGCCCGAAGGTGGAGCAGCCGGAGCTGTTCGAGAGCGAGGGCAGCGAGGGAACGGAAGAGGCGCCGGACGCGAAGCCGAAGCCGGATCCAAATGCACTGCCGGAAACCCTGCCGTATGTGGTGATCATTATCGATGAGCTGGCGGATCTGATGCTGACGGCCCAGCAGGATATTGAACCGCAGATCCAGAAGCTGACGCAGTTGGCGCGCGCGACGGGTATCCATATGATCATCGCGACGCAGCGACCGACGGTGAATATCATTACCGGTACGATCAAGTCGAATGTGCCGGGGCGCGTGGCCTTCAAGGTGGCGCAGAAGAACGATAGCCGCGTGGTCCTGGATCAGGAGGGCGCAGACAAACTGGTCGGAAAGGGCGATATGCTCGTGGTGGCGGGATCGAACAAGGTTCAACGGGCGCAGGGCGCCTGGACCAAGGATGAGGAAATCCATGCAATTGTCGAGCATTGGAAGCAGCAGGGCAAACCGCGCTTTGAGGCGGCCTTGCAGGCGAAGATCGAGGGCAAGGGCGGCGTGGAACTGCCCGATGTACCGGAGGATGACGATGAACTCATCCAGCAGGCCATCGAGGTGATCAGGCAAACCCGTCGGGCCAGCACCTCTTCCATCCAGCGTCGCCTGCGAATCGGATATACGCGGGCGGCTCGGGTGATTGATATTCTGGAGGATAAGGGCATGGTCGGGCCGCCTCGCGGTTCGGAGGCCCGGGAAATCTTGTTCGATTTGGATGGCTTTGATTCCTCGGAGATGGGGAGTGGTGATTAGGAAAACCCTCAAGCATAGGATGGTGTCATGAGCGGTTTGGGTCAACAGTTGAGAGAGATGCGGGAGCAGAAGCGGGTCACCGTTACCGAAGTGGCCTCGGCCACCCATCTCAAAATTCTCGTTATTCAAGCGATGGAGACGGACAACTTCCCCAAGTTGATTGCACCGCCGTATGCCAAGGGCTTCTACCGTCTGTATTGCGAGTATCTTGGAATGAATCCGGAACCCTTCATTCAGGCCTATCTGAATTCGGGCGGGATCCCCACGGATAAAGTTGACCTGATTCGGGATCACAAAAAGAAGAGGGGGCTCTTTTCCGGCCTGCAGAAGAAAATGAAGGAGATGCAGGAGCGGAAAGAGCAGCAGCGCAAGGCGCAGGAAGTCGCGGAAGCCCGCGAGAAGGCCCGGGAGCTGAATCCACCGGTCGAGCAGGTGCCAGTGGAGGAGCCGGTCGAATGGGAAGAACTGCCGGTTGCGGAGGAGCTGCCCGAGACGGATGTGAATCCCACACAGGAGGTGGAGGATCTGCCGGAGTCGGACGCGTCGATGGAGCAGCAGGAGCTGTTTGGCGAAGTCGTGGAGGTTGAGGACATCGTGGTGGAGATCGAGAAAGAGGATGCTGTCGCGGTAGAGCCTTCCGTTGAGCCGGATGAGGTGCAGTCGGAAGAGGAGCCTCCTGCGGAGGAGCCGGAACCTGAACCGGAGCCAGAAGCGGTCTCCGAGCCTGTTGAGGAAGAGATGCCTGTCCCAGAGAAGATCGAGGAGCTGGCGGTGGAAGCCCCCTCCGTGACCTTGAAGGCGGAGCCGTCGCCTCGCCGGGGTGCAAAAAAGCGCAAGTCGGTGGGGACTCCCCGCGAAGAGGCGGAGGAGCGTACGCGCATGGCGGAAGAACGCCGTCGCCAGCTTGAAGAGGCCCTGAAGCAATCCGAGGAGGATGTTCGCCGTGCCCATGACGAGGCGGAACGCCGGGCACGGGAGGAAGTGGAGCGGAAGGCGCAGAATGCCGAGCAGAACCGCCGGAAACTGGAAAAGGAATTGAAGAAGCGGGAGGTTGCCGAGCAGAAGGCTCGCGAGGAAGCCGAGTACCTCATGCAGGTGGAGGCGGAGAAGCGCGCGGAGGAAGAGGCGGTCCTGCTGGCTCGGGAAGAGGCGGAGCGTCAGGCGCGTATCGAGGCGGAGCATCGCATCCAGGAAATCGAGGAGAACCGCCGCGAGCTGGAGAAGGAATTGAAGCGCCGTGAGGAAGCGGCCCAGCTGGAACGGATTGCGGTTGAAAAACTGTGGCAGGAAGAAGAGGAAAAGCACGCCCGGGAAGAGGTGGAGCAGAAGGCGCGCGAGGAGGCGGAGCGCCAGGCCCGCGAAGTCGCTGAGCTGAAGGTACGTGAAACCGAAGAACGGCGCGGGTTGCTTGAACAGGAACTCCATCAGTTTGAAGAGAATGCCAAGCAGGAACGAAAAGACGCCGAGCAGCGCGCGAAGAAGGAAGCCAAGCAGCGCGCAAAGGAAGAGGCGGAGCGCCAGGCGCGTGAAAAAGCCGAGCGCAAGGTTCGCGAGGAGGCGGAACGCCAGGTCCAGGAGACGGAAGAGCGTCGCCAGCAACTGGAAGATGAACTGACTCGGCGGGAGCAGGAGGCACAAGCCGCCCGCGCGGAAGCCGAGCGGCAGGCCGAAGAGGAGGCCGCCCGAAGAGAGGTGGAGCAAGCCGAACAGGCCTCACGGGAGGAAGCGGAGCGTCAGGCTCGTCTTGCCGTGGAACAGCAGGTGCGGGAGGCTGAAGAGCGTCGCCGTTTGCTCGAAGAGGAACTGCATCGCCGCGAAGAGGAAACTCAACGGGCCAGGGAAGAGGCGGAACGCCAGACGCAGGAGGAGGCGGAGCGTCGCACCCAGGTGGAGATGGAATTGCAGGCTCGCGGGACGGCGGAGCGCCAGGCCCGCGAGGAAGCGGAACAACAGGTTTTGGAGACAGAAGAACGCAGGGTCCAGCTCGAAGAGGAATTGCGTCAGCGTGAGGAGGAAGCCCGCCTAGCTCAGGTGGAGGCCGAACGGCAGGCTCAGGTGGAAGCCGAACATCGTGCCCAAGTGGAAGCGGAGTTGCAGGCCCGTGAAGAGGCGGAGCGCCAGGCCCGTGAAACCGCGGAACTCAAGGTGCAGGAAACGGAAGAGCGCCGCCAGCAACTGGAAGAAGTTCTGCGGCGGCATGAAAAGGCCTCGGCTCTGGCCCAGGAAGAGGCAGAGCGCCGGGTTCAGGAAGAGGCCGAAAACCGCGCGCAAATGGAAGCGGAGTTGCAGGCCCGCGAAGAGGCGGAACGAAAGGCCCGCGAGGAAGCGGAACAACAGGTCCGTGAAATTGAGGAGCGCCGGGCCCAGCTGGAGACAGATCTTGAGCATAATGAAGAGATGGCACAGCAGGAGCGCGAGAAGATGGAGGCCCTTTTGCAGGAGGAGGCGGAACGGCGCGCCAAGGAGCAGGAGGAGCACCAGGCCCGTGTGGCGGCTGAACAGCTAGCAAGGGAAGAGGCCGAAGAGCAGATGCAGAAGGCGCAGGAGCATCAGCAGAGCCTAGAGACGGAATTTCAGCGGCGCGAGCAGGAGGTGCAGATTGCCCGCGCGGAAGCGGTCAAGCTTCATGAGGAGTCGAATCGACAGACCCGGGAAGCGGCCGATCAGTTGGTGCGCGAGGTTGAAGAACGCCGCCAGCAACTGGAAGAGGAATTGATCCGTCGTGAAGAGGATGCCCGTTTGGCCCGAGAGGAGGCGGAGCGTCAGGCCGAGGAGGAGGCCGAACGCCGTGCCCAGGTGGAAGCGGAATGGAAAGCGCGTGAGGAAACCGAACGTCAGGCCCGCGAAGCCGTGGAGCTACAGGTCCAGGTTGCCGGGGGCCGCCTGCAGGAATTGGAAGAGGAACTTGCCCATCGAGAGGAAGAGGCTCGCTTGACGCAGGAAGAAGCGGATCGTAAGGCGCAGGCAGAAGATGAACGCCGTGCCGAAGTCGAAGCGGAATGGAAAGCGCGTGAGGAAACCGAACGTCAGGCCCGTGAGGAGATCGAGCGGAAGGCGCAACTGACGGCGACCCAGTTGAGCGATCTGGAGGAAGAGCTGATTGCCCGCGGAGAGGAGGCCCGCCAGGCTCGCGAAGAACTGGAACAGCGGATTCAGGAGGAAACGGATCATCGTGTCCGCGTAGAGCAGGATCTAGAAGACCGCGAAGCATCCGCCCGTCAGGCCCGTGAAGAATTTGAAAGCCAATCGACGGCCGCCGCCGCCAAATTCAAGGAATTAGAGGAAGAGCTGATCCGTCGCGAAGAGGCCGCCCGTTTGGCTCGCGAGGAAGCGGAGCGACGCGCGCAGGAAGAGGCCGAGCATCGCTCCCAGGTGGAAGCCGAACTCCAGGCTCAGGGGGAAAGCGAGCGCCAGGCCCGCGAAGAAGCGGAACTGAAGGTGCGGATGTCGGAGGAACGCCTCCACGATTTAGAAGAGGAACTCTCTAGCCGGCAGGAAGCCGCTCAGAAAGCTTTGCAAGAGGCCGAACACCAGGTCCAGGCTGAGGCAAAACGCCGCGCCAAGCTGGAGGCGGAGCAAGAGCGTCGCGCTCTTGCCGAGCAGGAGGCTCGCGAAATCGCGGAAGCGGCGGCAACAGAAAATGAGGCCCAGCGCCTTCAGCTCGAAGAATTACTTCGGGAGAAGGAGCGAGAGGTTGTGCTCGCCCGCGAGGAGGCACAGGCGAAGGCAGAGGCCGAGGCCGCTCATCAGGCCGAGCAGCAAGCCGAACAGAAGGTTCGGGAAGCGATGGAAGAAAAAGCCCGCGCGGAGGCTCAGCAAAAAATATCCGAGGCCGAGTCACGGAGTCACCAGTTGGCCGATGAATTGAGCCAGCGTGAGGAGGAAGCTCGTCTGGCGCGAGAAGAAGCCGAATTGCGAGTGATGATGGAGCAGGAAACCCGCGAGAGAGAAGAGGCCGAGCGCCTAGAACGCGAAACGGTTGAGAAAACCGAGAGGGAAGCCATCGAAGCTAGTTTCCGCGCGGAAGAGCACCGGCGACTCCAGTTGGAAGAGGAATTGAAGACTCGCGAGAAGGAAGCCCTTCATGTGCGGGCAGAAGCCGAGGAGCAAATTCGCCTAGAGAGTCAACTTCGGGCTCAGGCCGAGACCGAATTGAAAGCCCAGACGGAAGCGGAGGGAACGGTTCGAAAAGAAGCGGAGCAAAAGGTTCAACAGGCTGAAGACCATCGCCGCGAATTAGAAGAGGCTCTCCAGAAAAAGGAGCGGGAGATGGCGGTGGCTTGCGAAGAAGCCGTCCGGCGCGTTCAGACGGAAGAGACGCGTCGAAGCCAAGCGATGACTGAGCGCGAGTCTAGCGAAGAGAGCGTTCGCCAGCTGCATGCCGAAGAGCTGAGCCGGGTGCGTGAGGAAGCCGCGCTCCAGGCCCGTGAAAAAGCAGAGCAGAAGGCTCGGGAAGAGTTGGCGCGCCGTGAGGAAGAGGCCCGTCTGGCCTTTGAGGAAATACAGCGGAAGGCGGAGGCCGCCTTTGCTCGTCGTGAGGAAGAGCGAATTCTAATGTATAAGCAAGAGGAGGTCGAACGCCTTCAGCGCGAAGACTCGTTGCGGAAGCAACTGGAAGAGAAGTCTTCTGAATTAGAGATGGAAAAGGCACGCGTTCGAAAAGAAGAAGAGGCCCGTTCTGCGGTGGCTTCTGCTGGAACCACGCCCCCACCCCTTGTGATGGTGACGGAAACGGTTGTCAATCCAGTTCAACAGGTGCCGGGTTCTACTGGGAAAGGAAAGAAAGTCTCTCCTCCCATTCGTGTTTCGATGCCTTCGCGTCCGCCCACAAAGAAAGCGCCCTCCGTTTCTTTTGTCACCCGAATCCACAAGAGGTGGAGTGCCATCCAGAATCGATTTGCGGCCATTCCCTGGCAGGTCTGGCGCACGCTGGGCGGATTGATTGTTCTGGGCCTCCTCTGGATCTGGATTGCCCGTGCCTGTGACCGATCCGAACAGACTGAAACTACGACGCCAACCACGCGGTTGCAACCGTTGACGGATGACTGTCGGGCCACCCCTGAGCCCTATTTGTACTAAAAAAATGAATCTACCAAACACACTCACTTTCAGTCGCTTGATTGCCGCCATTGTGCTGATGCTGGTGATGGCGCTACCCTTTCCTTTTGCCACCACAGTGGCCTTCGTGATTTTTGTCGCGGCCATCATCACGGATTATTGGGATGGAAAACTGGCCCGAACCCGCTATGGGGTGACCACCTTTGGCAAGCTGATGGATCCATTGGCGGACAAGGTGCTGGTGTGCGCGGCCCTTGTGAGCTTCGTGGGAATCCGATTGCCTTTCGAGCCGGACTATTCTCTGGTGCCCGCCTGGGTCGTGGTAGTGATTATTGCCCGCGAGTTTGCGGTGACAGGTCTTCGTCTGCTGGCGGCCGCCACAAGCCACCAGCGGGTGATTAGCGCGGGAAACTGGGGAAAGTGGAAGACGGTATGGCAGATGACCGCGATTATCGCGACCTTCATCCTGCTGGCAGCACGAGAAGATTGGCTGCCCTATTTGAATTTATCGGAGACCTTTTTCAGGCAGTATTACGCGGCCTTTGTCATCACCTCCTGGATTCTATCCAGCTTGGTGGTGCTGGTGACCCTGATCTCGGGCTGGAAGTATTTTGCCGATCACATCGACTTGGTAACGGCTGAAATGTAGCGTTGGGCAACCTGTCCAACAGATAGAGAGGATAAGGATATGAAATCGATTTGGAAATGGATGTCGGCTTGCTGGCTGATCCCCGCGATGTCTGGCCTGGCCCAGACGGGCGAGGGAAGTGCTGCGCCTGCGGGAGAGATGTTGACCTTGATGGAGCTGATGCGGATGGGCGGCATCCTGATGTATGTGCTGGCGGGTCTTTCCGTTCTGGGGTTGGCTCTCATCGTGTATTATGCCGTGGTCTTGCGCTTGCGCAATATCGCCCCGACGGCGCAGGCGATGCGTCTGCGTGAGCTGCTGAAGGAGCGTCGCGGTCGCGATGCCCGTGAATTGTGCGCCCAGCAACCGACGGCACTGGCTGCCATTGCCTCCGCCGGGTTGGACTTTTTGAAAGAGAATCCGACGGTGAAGTTGGGGATGCTGAAGGAAGTCATGGAGAGCGAAGGCGCGCGCCAGGCGGGCCGCATGCAGAATATGATTCACTATTTGCTCGATCTGTCAGCGATCGCACCCATGGTGGGGCTGTTGGGGACCGTGATTGGAATGCTCAAGGCTTTCAACAGCGTGGCCTTTGATCTGGCCAAGGCCCGTCCGATGGAACTGGCCGCCGGGGTGGGTCAGGCCTTGATCACAACGATTGCGGGTCTCATTGTGGCCATTCCCGCCATGATGGCCTATTCCTGGTTCCGTGGCCGCGTGATCAAGCTAACCGGTCGTCTGGAAGGCTCCGCAACGGATCTCCTCGCGATTATGGAAAGCAAAGGGGAATAAATGAACTTCCATAAGAGATCGACAGGTCCCACCAATCCCGGCATCCCGCTGACGCCGATGATTGATGTGGTTTTCCTGTTGCTGTGTTTCTTTGTGACCAGCCAGATTTTCTCCCAATGGGAGACCGAAATTGATGTGGCCTTGCCGACGGCATTGACGGGGGATATGCCTCACCGTCTTCCGGGCGAGGTCATCATCAATGTGCGCTCAGATGGCACGACGGTGGTCAATGGACAGACCTTGGAAGGGGAGGCCTTGCGCTCCATGATGGATCGCCTGGTGGACCTGTTTCCGGGACAGCCGGTTTTGTTGCGGGCAGACAAATTAACGGACTATCAATATGTAATCCGGGTGCTGGATACCTGCCGACAGGCGGATATCTGGAATATTTCGTTTGCCACGCTGGCTCCGGGATCCGAATGAAGCGAGTTGTCATTTTCCTCTTTTTGGGGTTGCTCGCCGGCTCTTCGGCCTGGGGGCTGACTGCGGAGGAGCAGATCCGATTTGCCGATGGGATCTATCTGCGCGGATTCTACGAGAGTGCCGTGGGGGAATATCTGGCTTTATTGCGTGACTTTCCCGACAGCGAATTTGTTGCGCCCGCCCTCTATCGCACGGGGGAGTGCTATCGGCAAATGGGAAATCAAACGGGGGCCGAGCGGTTCTATAAACGGGTGCTGACTGAATTCCCGGAAGGGAAGCAGGCTTCTCGTGCCTCCTTGCGTCGTGCGGAACTGGCTCTTGCCGATAATCGCCCAGAGGATGCCAAGATTCTGTTGAAGACGCTATTGAAGGAAGGCGCCGATACCGAAACGATGACCGCTGCTTCCTATCAGCTCGGAAGTAGTTTTGTGAAGGCGGGAAACCGCCGAAGCGCCGTCACCACTTTTTCTAAACTACTGAAGGAGCATGCCGACTCCCCCTATGCCGCGTATGCCGCCTTGGATTTGGCAGCTCTTCATGTCGGCAACAAGCGGAATGCCAAACAGATGGAGGCTTGGTTCGAGCAGGCGGTCCAAACGGCAGGAACGCCTTCGGTCAAGGCGGAGGCCCTCTTCCGCTGGGGGGACTGGGCCTATCGGCGGGGGGAATATCAGCAGGCCGCGGATACCCTCCAGGCCCTTCTGGTTGAATTGCCGGAGGAACGCCGGGCCCGCGATGCCCTGCTGGCCACGGCTTGGAGCCTGTACTATCTGGACCGGACCGCCGAAGCCAATCAATTGGCGGAACAGCTGATTGCGGAGGCGTCCGATGCCGAAACCGCCGCATCGGGAGTCTACCTGCACGCGAACTGCCTGCGGAAAATGAATCGTGATGGGGAAGCCCTGCGCGAGTATGAGTCCGTGGTTCAGGACTATTCCAGCACTTCGGTCGCCCGTCGTGCGGCCTATGAAATCATGGTGACCTATTTCAAGCGGGGCCAGCATGAAAAAGTGTTGGTGGCCGCGCCTGCGGAACCGGATCCCGCCAATGAGGTGGATGTTCTATGGATGCGGGCGGAATCGGAGCGGGTTCTGGGGCGGACCGATCTCGCCCGGGGGCGCTATGAGACTTTGTTGAAGGATTTTTCCGATTCCGAGCAGGCGGCTTCGGCCCTCTTGCGTCTGGGGGAAATGGCCCGCGAGGCTGGCCGTCTGGAAGAAGCCTCTGAGCTGTTCAGGCAGATGGCGGAGGCGTATCCAAAGAATGCGTCGGTTTCCGATGCGTGGAAGGCCTCTGCGCTGGCTCGGTTGCGCTCCGGGGACGCCAAGGGCGCCCTGAAGGACTGGGATCAGGTTCTGGCATCCAAGACCGATGTCGCTGGTGCCGATGAGGCTCGCCTCCAGAAGGCCCTTGTTTTGATTGAATTGAAAAAAGCGAAGGCGGCCATGACCGCATTGGATGAGTTGCTCGAAGAATCCCCCAAAGGGGAGCAGGTGGCGCGTGCCCATTACTGGCGCGGCGTGCTGCTCTCGGGAAAATCCAAGTGGGAGCTCTCCGAGCAGGCCCTGCGCGCCAGCTTGTCTGCCGCACCGGATGCCCAGACGGCCTCTCTGGCCCGCTTGCGCCTCGCCGTGGTTTTGCAGCGGCAGGGTCGAATGGATGAGGCATCGGATCAAATCGAACCGATGCTTGCGGAGAACCAGCGGGTCGCGGAAAATCCTGCCTTGATTGAATGGCTCATCCGGCGTCGCTTCGAACAGGGGCAGTATGCGGAGGCCTTGGCCGCGGCGAAGGTGTTGGGAGAAAACACGGACGAAGCCTCCTGGCGGCAGATCGCCTGGCATTGGGCTGGCGCCAGCCAAACCCAGATGGGCAAGGATTCAGCGGCATTGGGCTTTTATGAAAAAGCGGTGGCCGAAGAGGCCACCACGCGGGAGGGAGCTGAATCCCAATTGCTTCTGGCGGCGCTTGAACTCCAGGCCGGCCATGTGGAGAAGGCCGCGGAGGGTTACGCCGCCGCCGCCGAGTCCGCCAGTGGGGAAGAGGCACTCGATTTGCGCGCACGAGCCTACTTTGGCCTCGGGGAGGCTGCGGAAGCCGCAGAAAAGCCGGAAAAGGCTGCGCGCCATTTCATGAGTGTAGCCATCCTGTTTGATAATCCAGAATGGACCCCGCAGAGTCTTTTCCGTGCAGGAAATCTCTTTGGCCAGATTGGCAAA
>JAUZSW010865438.1:0-10559 GCA_034780735.1 Hyalogyrina grasslei
CATTACATTTACAGCACCTAATTCCGATACAATACCTTTTTCAAACCCTTGTAATCCAGGAGTTAATTCTTCTTTAAATAACTGTTCGTAAGAGGGGTTGTAGATTATCTCTTTTACATTATTTATCCCGTATTTCTTTAAATTAATTGTACTCATAATAAACAGAATTTAGTTATTTTTGATTCAATATTTAACTAATAATTCACATTTGGTATGTGGTTGTACTGTAAATATATACAAATAATTTATATTAATAATAATTTTTAGGGTTGTAAAATTGTGGGTTTGTGATTTTTTTCAAAAGGATAGCATCTATAAATAAGATAGATTGTTATTTGTTAAGCACAAAAAAAACCACTATAAAAGTGGCTTTTTGTTGTTAATTAGGTAATATATTTATCTTATTTAAGATCTAGGATGGAAACGTAAAATTGTATCTTTCAGATACTCCTTGTCGAGATGAGTATATACCTCGGTGGTTGTAATTGATTCGTGTCCTAACATATCTTGAATAGCTCTTATGTCTGCTCCACCTTCAAGTAGATGGGTGGCAAATGAATGTCTAAATGTATGGGGACTAATGCTTTTACCTAAATCTATTTTGTTTGCTAAATCTTTAATAATAGTAAAAATCATTACACGGGTTATTTGCTTACCTCTACGATTTAGAAATAGAATATTTTCAAATTTTTTATCAATTTTTATACTGTTTCTGTATTTTTCAATAAAAAGTAGAATAGCATCTTTTGCTTTGTCTCCAAGAGGAATCAATCTCTCTTTGTTACCTTTACCCTGTACTTTTATAAAGCCTTCGTCAAAATGGATATTGGTGAGTTTTAAATTGACAAGCTCCGATACTCTAATTCCGCAACCATAAAGAACTTCAAGAACAGCAACATTTCGGTAGCCAGTTTCCGACTCTAAATCTACTGCTGCAATTAAGTTTGTAACCTCATCTGGAGATAACACAACAGGTAGCTTTCGTCCAATTTTTGGTGTTTCAATTAGCGATGAAGGGTCTTTATCAATTTTATCTTGTATTAAAAGGTATTTGAAAAACGATTTTATACCAGATAAGGCTCTAGCTTGGCTACTGGCGCTCATACCCATTTCGTTAATACCGTCAATAAATTCTCTGATTTTCTCCTGTGTTATTTTACTTGGGTCTCCTGAAAATCCGTCATTCTCTAAAAAATCAGTAAACTTTTTAATATCTTTAAAATAAGCTTCAACAGTATTTTCAGAAAGTGATTTCTCAAGTTGCAGGTAATTTCTGTAGCTGTCTAAATATTCTGACCAAATCATAATAAAAGGTTTTAATTTATTAGTTTAACGTATTTTTTAACATATTGTTTAATAATAATTAAATAAATACGAATAATTTCCATTATTTATAATGTGTGATATTTTTTTTAGTCTGTAATTGATTTATTATTAAGTGTTTGAGTTCGGGAACTTTATTTTTATTTTTTAATATTTTTTTACTATTTATACCCTTATCAACTTTGGTATTTATTAATTTTATGGGGTATAATATAAAATATATTCATTACTGTGAGTGTGATTCCGTTTTAATAACTCTTGATTGGGGTCTTTGATTTTTTTAGTATGAAATATTTATCCTTTATGCTCATTACTATTTAATTGATGAGAGGTAACTAAATTGTTTTGTAGTTTTCTTTATGAAATTACTTAATTATGAAGGTTTTGTGGGGTGTAGTTGTCTGATTATTAGATATGATACTTCTGTATTATAGTTGTGTTTGATAATGGTTTTAGTGGTTTTTATTTAATTCCATTTAACACAATAAAATCAAATAGCTTTTAAAAAAAAATATTAGCTTTACGAATTGATGTTTTAAAGTTGCAGAATATGAACGGTAAACTTTTATAAAATATTGACTTAAAAAAATAATAGGCCATTGTGTAATTTGAATTTATGTCAAGTGTTGCACAGAAAAAATAGTCTTACGTGTTTTTTAAGATTAAACTTAAATTAATAACAGATAAAATATGAAAAGATTTTTAAAACTATTTATTGTGGTTGCAATGATATCATTCACCCAAGAAATTATAGCTCAACAGTCGGTAACAGATGCAACAAAGGCAGCTACTAAATTGAATAAAAAGATAAATAAAAAATGGTTTAAAAAACTAAATCAAAGTTATCCATTAGCTTTGAAAGATATCTCAAAAATTGAAAATGAAGCATCAACTTCGGAATTTGGATATGATAAAGTGGCAGATAAGGTGTCGGGTTGGATTAAATTAAATTCTAGCATTAAAAAATTAGGTAGCGAAGTTACATATAAAGATGCAACCATTAAACTTGAATATAAGAATTATGAAGCCTTGCGCGATGAATCGCGAATTAAAGCAGCAAAAGCACATTATGATGCAAGCACAAAAATAGTATCAGAGACTAAAGACTATGACAAGAGAGAGGTTGCTCTAGAGCATCTTACCAAATGTTTTAAATATGACCATAATAAAACTTATAGCGATAAAATAAAAGAACAACAAGCTAAAATATATTACGAAGAAGGTTCAAGGATTTTAACCACATCAAAAACATTTGCTGAGAAAGAAAAAAGCATAAGTTTTTTCAACAAAGCAACACAAAAAATTAAAGATTATAAAGATACTGAAGAGCTTATAGCAAAATTGTATTTTGACGAAGCTGTAAAATTATCGGAATCAGGTAATTTTGATGAACTTTATGCAGCAAACAAATACTTTGTAAAAGCAGATAAAGCTGTTGGAAACTACAAAGATTGTAATGGTTTAAGAAATGAACTGCATAAGAATATAGCTGAGAAAAAATATCAAGAAGGTGTTAAAATATCAAGTGAGGTTAGTTTTGAAGCTCAAAAAACAGCCTCAGAATCATTTAAAGAGTGCCAAAAATGGGTAGAGGGTTACAAAGATGCTAAACAAAAAGAAGAAATTACTTTAGAACACTCTATACTAAAAGTGTTATTTGTTAACGGTGATGGTAGTTTAGATGCTATGAATAGAGATATTGGTAGCCCAATGCTGTACGGAAAATTAAATAGATACATAAAAACTCCCAATGAAACGGTAGAGCTTAAGGGTGTAGACATGACTGTTGCGGCAAACTATTTAAAGGCTAAAGAAATATTGGGCTATAATTTTATTGTAACAAAAATAGGAAAAGCATCTACTCAATATTCTACAACCGGGCCAACTAGTACTAAAAAAGATGTTGGTACGTACTATCAAACAAAAGAAGGTAAAACAAAAAAGATTACTAAAACAGAATATAATATATCAAAAAAGATGTTGTCTTCAAGTGGTACAGATGCTGGATACACATTAAAAAAATATGAAGGTGTTGTTACAAGCTCTACTACCAGCTCTAAAATAAAAGCAACTTTCCCTATTGAGATATGGGACGTTAGAGATGTAAGCAAACCTATTCTGCTTTCAAGCTTTAATTACAACAAAGACTTTACAAGTAAAATAACTAAAGAGATGTATTCTGGTGATGCTAAAGCAAAGCCATCAAGTTTAAAGAGTGGTGAAGGAGGTGTTCTGTCAGAACAAGAATTGATAAAAAAGGCTGATAATAAAAATATTAAAATCAATTATGTTATTAGTCGAAATAAAACTGAAATAAGCAAACTGCTTAATGATATTAAATACAGACAATATTAAGTATTAACACTAAATTTTTAACATTATTAATAAAAACAAAAATTATGAAAAAGTACATAGTAATACTTGCCCTTGCATTTGCGAGTATAACAAATAGCCAAGCTCAACTAACAAAAGTTTTGGGAACAACAGGAGTTGAAGACTTATTTGCTCGCAAATTTGTCTGTGTCCTTTACAAACCAGATAATTCAGTGATGGGCGTTCTTAACAGTAAGTTACAATTGGTTCCTTTTGATGAGAATAAAATTGATACATATTACCGATTTAATCTTGAAACAAAAGTAAGTAATTCTCTATTATTAAGCTCTGATAAGGGTTATGTTGTACGTACACAAGTAAGTATCCGATACGTTCCAAAATCAGATTACAAACAAGCATTTGAACGTAAAGAAGATCCTGCTGCAGGTGAAGTTTATAAAATAACCGACAATAGTGTGCGAGAAAAATACTATTTTAGAATTACTGACAAGGGTAAAGAGTCGGGCTACATTACTCTTGAAAAACCAATGATGTACAAAGCAAAATTGCGTCTTTATATGGTTCAATAATAAAAAACACCCGATTTGTCGGAATACTTACATAATAAATATAAAAAGATGAAAAAGAATATAATAATTATACTCATTTTAGTTTTAGCGATAACGCAGACTATAAGTGCCCAAAAAGTATCAACCTATACAGTTAATACTCCGTTATGTATTTTAGAGAAAGATGCTAAAATTTATATAGAAGGTTTTAAATATACCGGAACACAAATAAATAGTGTGAATTTTAGTGATAAAATATCAACGAATATAAAAAATAGTTTAACTCAGGATTTTGGCTCTAAAATACTTGCAATGATACCATGGGCTGACAATACACTGTACACTGTTGTAGCCAATGCCAATGAAGCTACTCATATTGTATATGGCGACTTTAACTACAGCGCATCGGCTCCGGTAAGTAATAAAGTAACCCAAAAAGCTACAATAACAGAGATGGCTTTAAGTGGATTATATGTTCATTATATAACTTTTAGTGAAAGTGCCGATGTTAATTTTACAGGTAAAATTGTTGTGAAAAAAGTTGGCGGAGACGATGTTTTTTCACAAAAATTTGGACAAAAAACCAAAGCATCTCAACAAAGCAAACTGGTACCTCCAAAAACCCCTTTAGATGTAAACCAAAGTATCAATTCTTTAGCTATGAACGTAGCTGACAATAGTGCTAATTTTGGTGTGATGGGACTTAGAATATATAATCAAGAATATAAGTTGAAGAAAATAAAAATATCAACAAAAGAGAAAGCTACAAAGAAGAAGATTAAGGCTTTAGAAAAAACTATGAAAAAAACTCTAAAAGCTAATCCTTATAATGCAAAAGAAGCTGGGAAATACCTTTTGGAGATAAGTGCACTTGAAGAATCGCCAAATGCAAAATATAATATAGGTGTTTGTTACCTTGCTTTAGGCAATTTAACAAAAGCAAAAGAATATCTTACTACCAGTGGTATAAGTAAAATAAATATTGATGAATTAATTAAACATCAACAAACTCTTGCTACCTTAGGTGTTGAGATTACCGAGAATGATTTTTAATCCCACTAGTGGATTTAATTCTCCGATGCTTGCATTGGAGAATTAAAATTTTAGTCAATTCGTATCTTGTGGGCTTGCCCACGAAGTTGTTGGATTTAAAAATTTGCTTTAAATTATAGTCATTAATTATGATGATGCTTTATAGTTTAAATGCAATTATTAATATGGTTAGAGTCTAATTTATAACAATAATAAAATAGTATTAACAATAACACTATTCTCATGACAAAACAATTAATAGCAGTAATTTTTGCAGTAATTTATTCACTTAATTTATCTGCTCAAACGCAAACACCCGGCTTAGATGTTTTAGGGTACGGTTACGATGTTTTTGGCAACTATGCTGATCAAGCAAGTAAAAAAAGGTATTGCCTTTTTAAATATTCAGAATTCAGAAGTATACCTATTGGCTCAAGTCAATACAGTGTGCCTCAGTATGTTTTTCTTGAGAATATATCTAAGCATAAAATAACTACAGTGTCAGGCGAAAGTATGCGAGAGTATTCAAAAAGCCAATCAGCTAAGGTAGGGCTTGAAGCAGATGCTATGTTCTTTTCGGCATCGGTTAATACTTCGTTTAGTAGCTCACAAACAGGTAGTAAAAGGTATTTTTATTACACTTATCGTGATGCAAATACAAAATGGAGAATATCATTTGACGAGAGAAATTATGATGATTTATCTAAGATACTAGACCCTCAATTTAAAAAAGACTTAATATCAATGGCTCCTGATAGACTCTTTGAGCTTTATGGAACACATTATATTGCAAGAGCTTATTTAGGAGGCAGAGCCGACTTTAACACCACATCGATAATTACAAAACAAACAAATACAAAAGAAATTAGTATTGCTGTTGAAGCAAAATATCATTCAGTGAGTGCTAACTCAACACTTAATAAAAAAAATGAAACCACACTATCTAATTCCGAAACAAAAACTAAATTAACTGTTACAGGTGGAAACTCAGAATATGCAAACAATATTTCGGAGGCTGCTACTTATGAAAAATGGGCATCGGGAATTGCTACTATGCCTGTTCTTTGCGATTTTGATGGAAAAAGTCTTAAACCAATATGGGATCTTTGCAAAAACTCCACAAGAAAAAGCGAGTTAAAAGCAGAGTTTCAAAAGATGATAAAAGCACACCCTCTACCGGCAGCTATGGTTGGATCAATGGGTTTAACTAATCAAGTGTTTTTCATTAGATCAATTGCTGATAGTTATTCTTATTTTGACATTGCAGGCTATCATTTTGATGCTGACAGAAAAAAAGGAGCATTGGTGAAAGTTTGGGAAAAGGATAATGTTGAAAAAGGGTTACAAGGTATTGACCGTTATATTAAAGTTATTACTCACTCAGTAGAGCATGATTATGCTTTTTTGCAACCTCAACACTCCGATATGGTATTTACCGTAAAAGGAAAATCATTAGACACTGGTGCAAAAATAGTATTAGAGCCTAAAGACAATAATAATTTTGACCAGATGTATAAAATGCTCGAAGTTGATGGCAAAAAAAATACTTACTATATTATTAATAGACACAGTGGTTTCTATTTAACCTATAAAGGAAAACACAAAGATATTACTCAAGAAAAAGGAACAAAAACAGAAAACCAACAATGGAAATTCGAAGTTGCTCAACCTTCAGAGATGGCACCGGTGAGAACAAATGTTGCTTTTGCTATACAAAATGTTCGAGGTAAACGCTATATGGATCTTGCCGGTAACGATAAAAATACAAAGAGCAAAGATGGACATATTAAACTATGGGATATGGACTACAATCCTGACAGATATGCAAAATTACTAAGATCAAACCTAGATGATTATTACTACGTACAGCAAATGCATAGTAAATATGTATGGGACATTGAAGGTGGTAAAAAAAATAATGGTGCTAAATTACAATTATGGGATAGAAATAATTCTGAGGCTCAACAATTTAAATTTATTTATGCAGGCTCACCAATGACATTTTACATTCAAAACAATGGGAGCAACAGATATCTTGATGCCAGCACACAGGGAATTGACCAGAATGGATGTCCAATACAAATTTGGGATGGAAACAAAAACGATAATCAAAAATGGAAACTATACCCTCTTACAGAATGGTACGCACCTAAACGCATGAAAGTTAAAGTACAGGTAGCTTACTCAAATAAAACATGGGATTTAGCCGGCGGCCCTGAAAAAGCACATCAAAAAGGAAGCAAATTACAAATTTGGACTGACGAGAATGCTACAGATAGATACTATGTAATAAAATCATCGGGAGACAATGCGTGGATTTGGATTGAATTAGATGGTGGAAAACGCATTGATGTTGCCGGCGGAAAAATAAATATCAATAGAACACGACTACAAACATGGGATAGAAATAATAGTACTGCTCAAAAATTTGCAATACACCCAACTGGCAGATATACTTGTATGATTTTAGCACAAAGTTGGAAAGCTCTTGATGTTGAGAGTGGTGAACTAAATAAAGATGGTGCTCATATTATTATTTGGGATCAACACTACGGACCAAGTCAACAATTTAAATTAATTGATGCTGCTACAGGTAAGGCGGTTGATTTTAGTAAATATTAGATTCCCGAAAAATTGGGATAGATATGAGTATCAAGTAAAATAACAATCTTGATATTTAGCCATATATTAAAATTATAATTAGTTTATAAACTAATGTAAATTAGCAAACTATAACAGTATAAAGTAAAAAAGCTGATTTTTAAAATCGGCTTTTTTACTTTACGATTTAATTTTTTTTAGTGAAGATTATATTGCTTGTATGTAGATCACATAGTACGTTAGATAATGAGTGTCAAATATCAAGAAAAATGTATAGTTTTGATATTCAATTATATAGTAGAATTGTCATTAATATGTAACGTGCTGCAATTCAGTAATATATAAAAGTATACCGAGCTATTATAGATAATGTCATTTTAATTTTGCTGATATTATGTAAATCTAGAAGTAATGTCGATATATGAATACAATGAAATATATAGGCAAGTTTGTTACACAAACGGTATAAATGATGTGAATTTTATTTTAATGATAAAAAAATTAAAGTATTTGTGTAAAATAAAGTAGAAAAAATTAACTTTACGGCAAAAATACAATAATTTATAAATACTTGATTAACAATGGATTTAATTGCGAAAATTAAAGAGAATGCAAAAAAGCATAATAAAACAATTGTGCTTCCTGAAGGAACTGAAGAGCGAACTATTAAAGCAGCAGATGTTATTTTGGGCGAAGGTATTGCAAATATCATATTAATAGGAAGTAAAGATGTTATTAAGAGCTTAGCCGCTGAGTATAAGTTAAGTAATATTGATAAAGCAAAAATAGTTGACCCTGAAAATCATGAAAAAAGAGAGGAGTATATTGCTTCTTTAGTTGAAATTCGTAAAAGTAAAGGGTTAACCACAGATCAAGCTGCAGAGCTTTTGTTAAATCCATTGTATTTAGCAGCGTTAATTGTAAAAATGGGAGATGCCGATGGTGAGGTTGCTGGTGCTGAAAATGCTACTGGTGATGTACTTCGTCCTGCATTTCAGATAGTAAAGACTAAGCCCGGGGTTAGTGTTGTATCTGGAGCATTTTTTATGATTTTAGATAATAAAGATTTTGGTGAGAATGGAATAATGGTATTTGCCGATTGTGCTGTTCATCCTAACCCTACCGCAGCCGAATTGGCTGAAATTGCTGTTGAAACTGGTAAAACAACTAGAGCTATTGGTGGTTTTGAACCAAAAATTGCAATGTTGAGTTTCTCAACTAAAGGAAGTGCAAAACACGAAATGGTTGATAAGGTGGTTGAAGCAACTAAAATTGCTCAAAAAATGGCTCCTGATATGTTAATAGATGGAGAGTTACAAGCTGATGCTGCTATTATTCCGGCAATTGGTGCATCAAAAGCCAAAGGAAGTAAAATAGCGGGACAAGCTAATGTATTGGTGTTTCCTACGTTAGAGACAGGAAATATATCGTATAAATTAGTGCAACGTATGGCTGGTGCCGATGCTGTTGGTCCTGTTTTGCAAGGTATGGCAGCTCCAATTAACGATTTGTCAAGAGGTTGTTCGGTTGACGATATTGTTAGCTTAGTGGCAATTACTTGCAATCAAGCAGCATCAATGTAAATCATGCTTTAGTCAAATATCGTGATAATTATACACTTTAATCACATAACGGGCTGTTGGTTATTCGTTTAACTGTTTATTTGTTTAGTAAAATAAACAGTTAAATATTTTAATCAAATAAATAGTACATGTCAGTTATTTTAAACAACTACACCTTGTTTTGATTATTTTATCACGATATATGACTATTGTATAATGTAAATAAGTTAAAAGTGTGAAAAATGATAGTATTAGTTTTAAATAGTGGTAGCTCTTCAATAAAATATCAATTACTTGATATGGGTGATGAAGATTGTTCAGAGGTTTTAGCAATTGGAGCAGTTGAGAGAATTGGTTTAGAAGATGGGCTTCTTACTCATAAACCTAAAGGACATGGTAAATTTAAGTTTACAGAAACTGTAGAAAACCATGAACAAGGTATTAAATTAATTCTTGATGCACTTGTTAGTCGTGCTCATGGCGTGCTTGAAGATGTGGAAGATATTAAAGCAGTTGGTCATAGAGTTGTTCATGGTGGTGAGTATTTTTCAAAGAGTGTTATTATTGATGAAACTGTAAAAGCACGAATTGATGAATTAAGCGATTTGGCACCATTGCATAATCCTGCTCACTTGGCAGGAATTAATTCAATGGAGAATATTTTGCCAAACATACCACAGGTTGCAGTTTTTGATACATCGTTTCATCAAACAATGCCACCTCATTCGTTTCTTTATGCTATACCGTACGAGTATTATTTAAAACATAAGGTTCGACGTTACGGTTTTCATGGTACAAGCCATAAATATATTGCCGAAAAAGCATGTGAGTTTTTAGGTCTAGATTTTAATAACTCAAGGCTTATTACGTGTCATCTCGGTAACGGGGCTTCTATAGCAGCCATTAAAGATGGTAAGTCGCAAGATACATCAATGGGATTTACTCCGGTTGAAGGTTTAATTATGGGTACGCGAGTAGGTAACCTTGATGCGGGCGCTTTGCTTTATTTAATGGGTAAAGAGAATTTAGACCAAGATGGTATAAATGATTTAATTAATAAACGTAGTGGAATGTTTGGTATCTCTGGTATTTCATAAGATATGAGTGATATTGATGATGCATCATCGAAAAAAAATGACGAAAGAGATAATTTAGATCT
>JAUZSW010866549.1:0-10554 GCA_034780735.1 Hyalogyrina grasslei
TGGTCAACGTTTTGCCCGTATTCGCAGTTACATATCGACTATTCGCAAGCAATCAGAACACGTAGTTGGTTCTCTTGTTGATGCGTTTAACGGCTCCCCTTTTATTCCTCAGCAGAAATAATCCTTTTTGGTGGGGCTGAGTAGTTACGCTTAATAAGCGATTAATCGTTGTGCTTCAGAATCAATTAAAAATATGGAAAAGAGAATTTAGACAGGATATTAGTTTTATTTGTAAGGCTGATATTTGTGCACATTTTGACGAAAAACAATTGTGCCGGGCCCTCAATAATTTAGTACATAATGCCGTTCACAGTGGTGCTAAAAAAATAGTTATTCATGTTGAATATGGTCTTCAGCAAAATAATATTTTAATTCATATCGATGATAATGGCCCTGGTATCCCTATACTCGAGAGAAAAAGGGTTTTTGAACCTTTCTTTCAAATTGAATATAGCCGTACCAAGTGCGGTAATGATAATGGTTATGGTTTAGGCCTTGCGATTGTTCAGAAAATCGCACTAAATCACGGTGGTAAAGCCACTATTAATGACTCGCCATTAGGTGGTACCCGGTTTACCTTGCCACTAGATATCCCAAAGTTCAATTAGTGGCGTTGTAAATGTAAGCACTTACAAAGGCATACAAACACAAACAAATGCAAACAGAAAAATCCCTTCATAGCTGTAATTATTACCCCCTTATTATGGAAAAGAGGAACGAAATGCTTTATCGGAATGTACTTAAAATTTATGCAGTATCGGCTCTTGGTTTGTCCATGCATAGTGCCTATGGGGATAAAAACAAGGAGGGAGAGGCCGCAGGTATATGGTACCGAGCCGGTTATGAAGAGTATTATCTCGTCTCACAAAATAGCGCAGAGTTATATAAAGCAACCATAAATGCAGAAAGCAAAGCAGTCGAATGGTGTTTTTCTTCAGAATCTATTCCCCTTGCAGAATTTTTAGCCGCTACAACTATTCAATATGACATTAGTATAGAAGTAGATACCGGTTTATTACGCGATAAAGACGATGGCCCGTATACCTATAAAAAGGTAAATACCCTACCCGAGGCTTGCAAAAATGGGGGACAGTTGATTGCCGGAGAAGAAGGTTTTGATGGTGATATCGTTAGCGATTTTGAGCTTCTTTGGCATTCATTTAACAGCTTTTACCCATACTTTAGTTTGCATGATATTGATTGGAATCAAGAATACCTTAATCTACGGGACAGTATCACCAAATCAACTAGTGCAGATGAACTGGTGGAAACGGTAGAAGAGGTTCTAGAGACTACGGAAGATATTCATCTAGGCATTGAACTGAATGAAGAGGTGAGTTTTTCTCCTAAAATGCGCGTTCGAGGGTTTATAGAAGAACTCTACAAAAGCTATGAGTCTCAAGAAGAATTTGAAGACTTTTTTGAATTTGTGTTCAATCAGTTAAATACTGAGTTACCTCAAGCAATGCTAAACACCTACCTGAATTTGGCGGGTGAGTTTAACGGCTTGGCAGATAATGAGGTGGAAGTGGCTTATCTTTGGGGCGATTTGAGCAAAGTCGGCTACGATACTATTGGCTACCTATCCGTTAGTTCTTTCGAGGTGTCCGAGGCAACGCTTTTGCAAGAAAAGAAAGCTTTAAAGGATGCCTTCTCGACACTGACTAATAGTGATGCACTTATTATTGATGTTCGAAATAATATTGGTGGTAGTTACAATTTAGCCTTGTTTTTAGCCGGTTTTTTGGTAGACAAACCTACACATGTTTTTAACAAACAAGCCTTTGTCTCTGGGAATACACTACCTAGCCAAAGTGTTAGTGTCGAACCCTCTACAACAATTGGCTATAGTAAGCCTGTTTACATTTTGCAAAGCGGACTATCGACCAGCGCGGCTGAAACCTTCGTGCTTGCGGCTAAAGCACTTCCGAATGTAACAATTATTGGTGAAAATTCTCAAGGAGCAACGGCAAGTTCAATTACTCGAAGCTTGCCTTTTAGTGGTATTACACTACATATTCCGAGCGATATACACAGCGATTTAGACGGGAAAAACTACGAGGGAATTGGTCTTACGCCAGATGTACTGGTTCCGGATTCTCGGTTAGAGGGCGTTGATAGTATATTGCTTAAAGCACTAGAACTTACAGCAGAACGCTTGTGTAAATAAGTTTTAATCCTTTGTTAACATAGTTCAAATACACTGATCGCCATAGTTCTACCTGTGAGTTCCTTGATTTCTAAAATATATACCTGCCCCGAGTATATTTACAGCTTTTATTACCTATATTGATCTAGGTAAAGGGAATCGACAGGTGCATGTTTTATTCTGCAGGACTTGAAAACTTTGAATATCCTTAAATGAGAATATTGATAAGTGTGGCACTCCTATTGGCTAACGTATACATCTATTCGGCGAATGCGGATCAGGCAGACCAGTTAAATCAACGCTGTGCACCCTGTCATGGGCTTTATGGTCAAGGCGCACCCGGCAAAAACATGCCGCACCTTGCGGGACTGCCTGTATGGTATCTGGCAAAAGCATCGAAAGACTATGTGAAAGATACCCGAAAAAACCTGCTTATGATGGAAGTCTCAGGGCTTAAAGACATGACGGAGCAAGAGATCGAATCATTGTCCGACTGGCTCTCAAAACAGGACGTGGGTAAGGATCCGGCTTATGACATTAAAATGCTTAAGGGCAATGCACAAGCAGGTGAAAAAAAGTTTCGTATGGACTGTAGAGATTGCCATGCAAAAAATGGTTATGGTAAGAAGAAAGAAGATGCTCCTCCCCTTGCAGGACAATACCCCGGTTATTTGCTCGCCAGCATAAAGGCTTTTTTTCGTAAAGATCGGCACCTCGACAATGATCCAATCGACGATACATTTCACGATATATCCGATGCTCAATCGAACGACATCCTCGCTTGGACAGCGAGTTTAGATGATGCAAAGCAGCAAGTAGATTATCAATTCCAACCCACACCTTTACCTAAGGTGATACCCGACAACACAGGGTTTAAGGTGAGTAGTGTGCAGCAAATGGTCGTGAGTACCATCGTCAAACAAGGCGTCACTATGCCTCAAGCGATCGCAGCTATGCTAGCCAAAGCCACTGAACTTGAGGTTCCAAAATCCCCGAGCAACCTGATGAGTCCGCGGAACTACCGATGGTGGTAGACCTCAAATTCTGTGCACCCCAGCATATCAACAAGCTTATTAGTGCTATGCCTGTTATTGCGAGTTATGACCCTTGTCGTGTAACCATGGTGATGGATCCTGAGGCAGGTTTACAATTAATAACTGTGAACTTGGATATGCTGACCAATGGCAAACAGCTACCTACCGATGCGCAGCGCATCGCCATGCAGATTAATCAAGACATGCTGGCGATTATCAGCGCTGGGGTAAATGGTTCAGACAAAACTACACTAGCTGAACTTGCCCACAAAAAAAATCTCGATTAAGTCCGTTAGAATCAGCGTTTTAGAATTCTTATGGAAAAACACCACTTCCTCCATTGCTGGACTGCCTTGTAATATTGCTCATTTGCTGCTTCCTCTTATCTCAATTATAAACAGGAAATAATTCTTAAACTGATGCTAAAACTGTCCTAGAATGGGGGTGAAGCTATGTTAATGCATGCCAGCTACCACGGCTATATCGAACGAGCTAATCAAATACAGTGCGTTCGGGAACACTGAATAGGTGGGGTTCTAATTAGAGGCCCGCTGATTGATACAGACGAACTTCGGTTACACAGTTATTTCTAGTTCGAGCTTAACTATATGAAGGTCTTTTAATGCATAATCGAAAACCACTGCCTCGCCTCGATTCTTTTAGACTAACGGAATAATGTGAATAAAGTCACAGTAATCTATAGTTTTGTATTAGAAGGGAAATATTAAGCCGCCCTCAGAGCAATCCTTTTCCTAAGTATTTATTTTTGCAGGCCAGCTTCCGGTATAAGAGGCATGAATCAGCAGATAGGAGTGTTTTTTTAGTTGGCATTTATTTTGCTCTAATGTTTATCGATATGTAGCGTTACTGGCTCAATAATTTATAAGCTCTATAGCTAGGGGGGGTACATTGACTGTAAATCATAGCAATTATACGGAAAGGAAAATGGAACTTTCTGGCTTTTAAATTAAAAGGCTTTAGGGGTAAAAATGAGAAAAATACTAGCAGTAGATGATTCAGCATCAATGCGTCAAATGGTTTCATTTACGTTGGAAAGGGCAGGGTACGATGTTATGCAAGCATGCGACGGTGTTGAGGCGCTGACTATGGCAAAACAAGAAGTTGTTGATTTGGTCTTAACCGATGTCAACATGCCGAATATGAATGGAATTGATTTAATTAAAGAATTACGCAACTTGCCAGATTATACCCATATACCTATCTTGACGCTGACTACAGAGGGTGGATCAGATAAAAAACAGTTGGGTCGTGATGCAGGTGCAACGGGATGGATTTTAAAACCTTTTAATCCAGAAGTTTTAGTCGATACTATTGCTAAAGTCATATAACAGTAACAGATATTAAATACCTTAGATTTAATCCTCGGGGAAAATAAAGATGTCCATGGATCTGTCAGAATTTTACGAAGTCTTCTACGAAGAATGTTATGAAGGCTTGGAAATAATGGAAAACGGCCTTGTAGAGTTAGATATTGGAGCGGCTGATGTAGAAGAAATAAATACTATTTTCAGAGCTGCCCACTCCATTAAAGGTGGAAGTGCTACCTTCGATTTTACTGAAATAGCAGGTTTTACCCATGTAATGGAAACCTTGCTTGACCAAATGAGATCAGCGGAGCGTGACGTAACCGTCCCTGCAGTTGATTTACTTCTCGAATCTGTTGATTGTTTACGAGAAATGGTGGATGCAACTAAATCATCTGAAAGTATAGACAATGAACGGGTTGACGTATTAAAAGCCAAGTTGGAAAAAATGCTGGAAGATAAAGATTCAATACCTTCAGAAAGCAGTGAAGATCTTGATAATGAACCCTTAACTGAGACCTCTTCAAATAGATTGTGGGAAATTGAATTTCATCCAGATCCAGAAATGCTTTTACCTGGAAATGATCCACTAAGTATTTTTTCTGCCCTTGAAGAAATGGGTAAAACAACGGTGACTTGCCTTAATCAAGACCTCCCATCTGTAAAAGAAATGGACCCAAAATTACTTTTTCTTGGTTGGAAAATTGAGTTATCGGGAGATGTTGATGAAGATCAAATACGGGAAGTATTTGCATGGGTCGAAGATGTTAGCCGCTTTACAATAAAAGAAGGAAAACTCAATGATACTAAAAATGGAGAAAATACCAGTGAAATTTCGTCCAGTAGTGACTCAGTATCGGTAGAAAAAACAGAAGCAAAAGAACCTGCAATTCCTCAGAAGGTGAAGGAGACAGACAAACCTGAAAAAGAATCTTCTGCTAAAAGTAGGAATAATATAAAGAAAGACACCAGAAAGAAAAATAATACTTCAAAACCTGCAAAAAAGCCGACCAGTGCTGAGGGTGGCTCTATACGAGTAAGTGTTGAGAAAATAGACGCATTGATAAACCTGGTTGGAGAGCTTGTTATAACCCAGTCAATGTTAGGTCGGTTCGGTGAACATATAGATCTTTCAGATATTGAGGATTTACGGGATGGTCTTGGGCAACTCGAAAGAAATTCCCGTGAGCTACAGGAAACTGCAATGCAAATACGTATGTTGCCTATTAGCAGTTCATTTAACCGTTTTCCACGCCTAATTAGAGATTTAAGCGGAAAGCTTGATAAAAAAGTTGAACTAAAAATTACCGGAGAGAACACTGAGCTGGACAAAACTGTTCTTGAAAAAATTGGCGACCCTCTTGTGCATTTGGTAAGAAATTCATTGGATCATGGTTTGGAAACCCCCGAAATTCGACGAGCCAACGGAAAACCAGAAACGGGTGTTATAGAACTTAACGCCTACCATGAAGGTGGCAATATTGTAATCGAGGTAGTCGATGATGGTGCTGGACTAAATAAAGATCGAATACTTAGCAAAGCTATAGAGAAAAATGTTATCAGTAAAGATGAAAACCTCACTGATCAAGAAATATATAACTTGATTTTTCAGGCTGGATTTTCCACCGCAGAAGTGGTTAGTGATGTCTCAGGTCGAGGTGTTGGTATGGATGTCGTTAGACGAAATATTAATGATCTTGGGGGTAATGTTTATATCGACTCAAAGCCTGGTAGAGGCAGCATACTGACTATACGATTACCGTTGACGTTAGCAATTATTGATGGGCAGTTAGTGAGAGTTGATGATCAAATATACGTTATTCCAATTATGTCAATTAGTGAGTCGTTGCAATTAGATCCATCTTTAGTAAGCCGATATAAAGGCAAGGCAGATTTATACAAACTTAGAGAAGAGTATATTCCTATTCTCAGGCTCCATGATGTCTTTGATAATGTTGATGCTCACCCAGGGTACGGTGAGGGATTGATGGTAGTGGTTGAAGTTGAGAGACGTAGAGTAGGTCTGTTTGTTGATGAGTTATTAGGTCAACAACAAGTCGTTATTAAAAGCTTGGAAAATAACTTTCGTAAAGCAGAAGGTTTTTCTGGTGCAACTATTCTTGGCGATGGAACCGTCTCGTTAATACTAGATGCTGTTGGACTGATTAGAAATTATTTGGAAAAATCTTCCAAATCTATATCTATGGATCAAGCTGCAGCGTAAAAATATAAGGTAACAAGGAGTATTAGGAATAATGCAACAATCAGCAGAAACTGAAGTAGACCTTCAAGCTAATATTGGAACTGACCAATATCTTACCTTTATGTTAGCAGGAGAAGAATATGGATTGGACATTCTAAATGTTCAAGAAATAAAGGGATGGGAGGGAGCTACGCCAATCCCTAATACGCCTGAACATATTTTAGGCGTCATAAATCTTCGAGGTACTGTAGCACCCATCGTAGATCTCCGTAATTGTTTCCATCTTGAGGGTTCGGACTATGGCGCGACCACCGTAGTTATAATGGTAAAAGCTGAAGGAGATAAAAGGGATCGTGTCGTTGGGATTGTAGTAGACGCGGTATCTGAAGTGTACAACGTATCAATGGACGAAATAGAACCGCCTCCACCAATGGGAACCGTAGTTTCTACTGAATATATAAAGGGCTTGGCTACAATAGACGGGAAAATGATTATAATTCTGAATATTTCAAAGATGATCGAATCTGAAATATCTAAAGAGACCTATGACGTTATTGTCTAGTTGAATTTAAGATTCTAAATATGATCATGAAAAGGATCGTTTGGCAATGAATAATAATTCTAAAAATACACTGAACTCATTAAAACGGGTTGTTGGAATAATTACCCTAGGTTCTTTTATTTATATTTCCGCTTATGGTGCATATTTACTAAACCGTTATGCTGCACCTAATCAGGTATATATATTTATAGGTGTCTCTTTTGTATTGACGCTTCTAGCTGGAGTATCTTTATTTCTTTATGATAAACGCATTAAATCTATTTTGGGTGGGTCTCCCGATGAAATTATAGAAGTATTGAAGAGTATAAACCCTATTGAAGGGATATCACACTCTTCAGTAGGAATTGGGAATACTGAAATTTTTTCTACAGTACTCAGTATTAAAAATGAAATTGAAAATTTCGAGATGAGTAAGATCGAGGGATTTAATGAAGCTTCGAGATTAAGAACAGCTCTGGATAGAGTAACTGCAAAAATAATGATCGCAGATACCGATTTAAATATAATTTATATAAATTCCTCTGCTAAAAACATGTTTATAGAGGCGCAAGAAGAAATCAGGAAAATAATACCTCAATTCGATGCTGCTAGCTTATTAGGGATGAATATCGATCAGTTTCATAAAAACCCTAACCATCAAAGAGGGCTTTTAGCAGGTCTTAAAGGCACGCATGTTGCACAGTTTGATATTGGTAATGCAACGATTGGCTTTACAGCTCACCCACTTATTGAAAGTTCTGGGGAAAATGTGGGTACCGTCGTTGAATGGAAAAATAAAACTCAACAAATTAAAATTGAAAACGAGATATATGACATTGTTAACGCGAGTCTCGAAGGCGATCTTACAAAACGTATTAATTTAGATGATAAAGAAGGATTTTATCAAAATATAAGCTATGGCGTTAACGATTTACTATCTGTAAATCAGCTTGTTATAGATGAAACATCTCGTGTTTTAAAGGGTTTATCTGAAGGTGATTTAAGCGATGAAATAAGTTTTGACTACATGGGGTCTTACGAAGAGCTTAAAAACCATGCTAATAACTCCATAAAAAAACTTCACCAAGTACTCAGTAACGTAAAGCGCAGCGCCGAAGAGGTTCAAAGTGGAGCGCAAGAAATATCAGAGGGAAACCTCAATTTAAGCAACCGCACAGAAAATCAAGCAATGAGCCTAGAAAAGACAGCCGCTGCAATGGAGCAAATGACAGGTACTGTTCGTCAAAATGCAGATAATGTTCTTGAAGCTGATCAGCTTGCAGTAAGTACTCGAACACAAGCAGAAAATAGCGGTGAGATTGTTGAAAATGCCATTTCAGCAATGGAAGAAATAAAGGTTGCCAGTACCAAGATTGCAAACATTATTGGAGTTATTGATGAAATCGCTTTTCAGACTAATCTTTTAGCTCTCAATGCGGCAGTAGAAGCGGCACATGCGGGTGACCAGGGTAGGGGGTTTGCTGTTGTCGCCAGCGAGGTTCGAAATCTTGCACAGAGAAGTGCGGAAGCTGCGAAAGAAATTAAAGGCTTGATACAAGATAGTGTAAGTAAGGTGGATACCGGTACCGACCTGGTAAACCAGTCCGGAGAAGCACTTGATGAAATTGTTGATTCAGTAAAAAAAGTTAGCAATATAATTTCAGAAATATCTATAGCAAATCAAGAGCAGTCCATGGGGATTGAACAAGTTAACCAATCTGTTTTAAAAATGGATGAGTCTACTCAGCAAAATGCGGCAATGGTCGAACAGGTTGCCGCGGCAAGTGAATCACTGGGAGAGCAGTCGAATGAACTTAATCAAATGATGTCTTTCTTTGCCTTAGCATCGATAATTTCTAAACAAACCTATAATGGTCAAGATAATCGGTCATCTAGTAGGCCTTGGTCAGGAAATAGTTCATCAAACTCTCCTCCTAAATTGAATATTGCTTCGGCTAAATCAAAGCATTTGTCATGGAAAACACGTATCCGAAGTTTTTTAGATGGGAAAGAATCTTTGACAATGGAACAAGCGGTTTCGCATCGAGACTGTGATCTTGGAAAATGGATATATTCTGAAGGGGTTAAGTATCTTGGTAGTTCGGAGGCTTTTAATCAACTTGAGAAATGTCACGCTGGATTACATGCTGATATTAAAACAATCATCACCTTGAAAGAACAAGGAAATAACAATAAGGCTGAGGATCACTATATGAATATAGAGGCCGCTTCTGGAAAAGTTGTTGGATATTTAGACACAATAGCAGGTGAGCTTAAATTAAACTCAGGACATAAAAATACTGAAATACATAGAATGCCAGCGACTAATACTGTTAATAGTAATCAAAACTGGGAATCTTTTTAGCATAGTATACAGGAGTGACGAAAATGTTTGTGCACATAGAAAATGATTCGGAATCTGGCGAGACTAAATTGACTCTCCCAGAAGAAATTCGAATATCAAATGCAGAACAGTTTAAAAAAAATCTTATTGTTGCAATTGAAAGTGAAAGTACTATCTCAATCGACGGCTCTAAAGTTACCAGAATAGATACTACAGCTATTCAATTGCTAACTGCCCTTTCGCATGAGTGCAATGAAAAAGGACACCCTCTAAAATGGCTGGGTGCATCAGAGAAGCTTATTAGTTACGTTAAGCTCTTAGGGCTTCATGAATCTCTTGGTCTAGCTAAAGAATAAATCTTATATTTAAATATTTCCTAAAAATAGATATTAATGAGAATCACATGAAATCGAGAAATATAAGTCATGGAAAAGAAACGATTGATCTAAATCGTTTATTGGAGGTATCGACTGTTCAAATTGGATCAATACTAGAAGAGGGGGCTCTATCTATTGATAAATTAGCCAAAGAATTTACAAAAATAGGAAAGACATTAGAAGAAATACGTCCAATGATTCCTAAGATTGATTCGTCAGATAATGCACCAAATATTATCCTCCAAATGGAGGATATTTCTGATAGCGTTAATAATGCCCTCGTTTCATTCCAGTTTTATGATCGACTAACCCAACGCTTACAACATGTAATTCATGGTATTAATATCGTTTCAAAGGGAATAGAGAGTAGAGGATGCGCAGGTAATTGGGATGACCTTTATCATGAAATACGTGATAGTTATACATTGACTGAAGAACAATCCGTTTTCGAGGTTATGATGGGGAAACGTAGTTCATCTATCGAATCTGATATTTCTAATAAACAAAAAGTGGATTTATTTTAATGGACAATCGACAGTTTGATTTTACCGATCAAGATTTTAATCATCTAAGAGAGCTCG
>JAUZSW010867660.1:0-10522 GCA_034780735.1 Hyalogyrina grasslei
AATTTGATCTTGATCATCTTTAACACCATTAACGCTACCCGTTTCATCAGTTGTGTAGTGATAATACTTGCCAGTCAGTTTCAAACCTTCCAAGGCTGGAACCTTGTAGGCTAATTTAGCTTCCACCCAATCTTCATCGGCACTACCACCCACCTCACCCAATTTCGAGTTCTCAGCATCCAAGCCTTTTCCAACACCGATATAGCTTTTAAGACCATTGACTGTTCCTTTCCAGTCATGCTCGAGTTTTAGTACCATTGCGGTTTCATTTGCATTGGCCAAATCAGGCCCAAGAGTAGCTCTTGTCGGGAATGGGTTTCTGCCATGATCCCCGGCGAAATTATCTTCAATCCAGGGGTCATTAAATTTTGAAACGGCGGCTGTTAGCGTTGTATGGTTTATCTCCCATGCGACTTGAATGAGGGCGCCTTGTCCATCATTTGAACTTTCTGTCACGCCGGGCTCACTATCTGCATCGTTTTTGTCATCCAGCTCACCTTTTTCAGAGCCGGGAACAAATAAATCTCCAGCATCTGAAGAGGTGAAGTAGCCACCGGTAAATATAAGTTCGGAGTCTTCCGCGAGTTCAAGAGCATAAGAACCTCGCAGCGCATATTTGCTAATATAGTCTTTCGAGTTTAAATACTCGCCTTCAAAAACATAGGGGCCGGTTTCATATTTCGCACCCAGCACAGATACATACTCAATAGCACCTACGTCAGATGTATCGGTTGCAAAGCCCTGAAATTTATCGCTGGTACGCTCTGACCATTCATCAAATATAGAGCCGTACAATAGTAAATTCTCTGTAAAATTTATTTCTCCACTAGCACCTTGATAGGTGCTTGGCACAGCGCGACTTCCAGAGCTACTGAGTAATATGGATTTTGTCTTTTGTCGACCTAATTTAATGAAAGAATTTTCACTTGGAATAATTTCTACATAGGCCTGACCAAATAAGCCATAGCCTTCCAGACTGCCGTCTTCCTTTGACAGGATATCGGTCTTAACAAACCCACTGCTTTCCAATTCTTCAACGGTATAGGCTGAAATGCCAACTCGAACCCAGTCAGAGAATTTAGGCGATCTATAGTTAAACTCCGCTCCAAATGCACTTTGCGTCCGATTTTCTTCACTTTTTTCAAGATCTCTATCAATATATATCGTACGAAACTTGAGATCCAGTTCATGATTATTTTGTTCAGCATCGTCAGCAAATACAGCGCTGCTAAGACTCATAGCAAGCGCATAAACGCTAACCAGAATAATTGGCTTTTTTTTGTTTCTCATGTGACTTCTCCTTTTATTTATTTTATTTAATATTTCAGGATGCTTTATATTATCCTAAAAGTGTTAACTAACCTCTCTGATGCACAACTTAGCTACTTAAGTAGTGTCGTTTATCAGGGCCAATTAACTTATTAATGTACTAATTATTGCTTATTAAAGCTCAACCACTATGAACTGAAAGCCCATAGGTTGTTGTACAAACAACTGAAAGTCGTTCTATTTAGACTGCACTACAATGTGCTTCTATGCAGCCATTGAAAATCTATAATGCTAAAGAATTGAGCTAAAATGCCTAGTTTTTACTAGCGCATTAATATAAATATAAATCTACTATTACAGTGAAATCTGCAGTTACCATCGGCGAGACATCCGAAGCCAGCAGGATTTCATTCAACAAATATATACCATTGTTTACAATTATTCACTAACGTACATTAGTTAGTTTTAAAAACGCCCAGAAGTAAAAACCCCCGGAGCAAACTCTCTCGCTACCACTCAACTTTCTCGTTTCTCTACAAAAGCGGGGGATTCAATCGGAGCTATATTCACCTTTTTTTGCCTCAAGGCGCGGGGAATAAAACCCAAGAAATTTAAAGACATTAATTAATAAAGGACATACTAAGGGACGGTAAATAAATAACTTTATCATTTGGCAAAGTAGTTTTCCTTCAGCTTGCACTATCTAAAGAGGAGCATAGTAGTTCTACGTGGCGATTGAGATCGCGCAAACCGGAGGAAAAGAACGAGTCAAATGGTAAAGTTATTTGTTTACCGTTCCTTAGCTAAAGAGGCAGCCCTATTATGATCCAACATCAATCGGTCTCTTTTATCGCTGAGCACTTTTGCTCATAGGTTGACCCCAGCTACAGCGCAACAAAGACCACTTGTTGATTGACATACTTACTATCTCGATTTACGGCGGCATCTGTAGCGCAGACGATTTTATAGCCCTAGAGCATTTCGGTACATCAAAGCGAGAGGGGCTTGAATCCTTTTTTGAGTTTCCCAATGGTATTCCTTCGCACAATACATTCAATCGCATTTTTTCATTGATTTCAGCGAAAATGTTTCAAGCGTGTTTTACTCGTTGGACTCAAGCGGAGACACAAACAATTGTAAGCTGTCTTTATTGTAATCGATGGAAAACCATCAGACATTCCTACAATAGGAAATCGATAAAGCAGCAAAAGCATTTCATTATCTAGTCTTGCAAATATCCAGGAAGAACGTGACTTTGCCCGTATTGGATATGTTAATCATCAGCGGGTTATTAATATTGGGTCTACGCGAAATCGTGTGGGTTGATTTGGGTATTGAGTTGTTGGGACAATCAGTGGGATATGTGCTGGTGCTGATCAGCGCTCTCATGGTGCATTTATTTGTAATTTTAATGGTCGTCTTGAAAGTTTTCTCCGGATTGAGTCCGGCAATTTTTCTTAAGAAAATCAGAAACGTTCAAGTATTTGCATTTAGTACTGCCAGTTCTAATGCGACCATTCCCATTACCTTAAGAACCGTCACTGAACGAATGGGCGTTAATAATTCAGTTACATCGTTTACCGTCCCCTTTGCTGCAACCATTAACATGGATGGCACCGCGATTATGCAAGGTGTCGCAACTGTTTTTATTGCCAACGTCTACAATGTTGTATTTGGGTATTTCAGGATACCTCACCGTTATTTTAATGTCGGTGCTTGCCTCCATTGGCACCGCCGGCGTACCGGGCGTTGGCTTGATTATGCTCTCGATGGTCTTTACGCAGGTGGGCTTACCCGTAGAAGGCATTGGCTTGATTCTCGGGGTTGATCGTTTAATGGATATGATTAGAACCGCTGTAAACGTATCAGGTGACGCCGTTGTTTCTTCAATAGTAGCGAAAAGCGAAGGCAAAATGGACTTGGATATATATGCCGACCCTGAAGCAGGTGCCTTGGATTCAACGCAAGCGATGCATATCGATGAAACTGTTGAGCAGGAATTAGCAGATGTAGTCCAACAGACTCGCGACCGAAATCAATAACCGTGGCTCGCTACCTAATTCACCGTCCAGTCTTGGCAAATTATTCGCCAGGTAAGAATAACGATGCCAAACTGCCTAAGGCTCCTCGTATACCTTCAATACTCGGAGGCGCTACCGCCGAGGGGTCATCGGTTGAACCTCCACAGGTGATATTCAGCACATCAGGCTGCTCTTCAGAACTCAGGCGCATATAAATCACATAGATAAGATCCATAGGTAGACCGGAGTCACTTGAACTGGCATCTGAGTCCGCATAATGCACCGGCTTTAGTGCAACCACTGGCGGGAGATCTCGATAAACTCTCGTAACCGTGAACTCCCCAGGTTGCACAACCTGGGGCACCTCAAGAACGTTCCGAACCTCCAGACGACAATGAGGCATAAAATGATTAAAACTACCTCCCCTCGTTTTACCCTCTTGTATAAAAACACTCGCTCGATCAGCAGGAATTGTAATCGGCTGATGTATCTGAAAACGAGAGTTCACTGGGGGCTGGTAGAACGGTGAATTTACGTCTTTAACATTATAGGCACAGGCCACGAGTAAAAAAAATCCTGACAGTGAAAAAATAACTCTGACTAATTTCGCCACAATAAAAACCTCACTACGACTCACTCCAGTTTTTCAAGTTGATCAATTTATACTAAATATTATTGCGTTCGGACGCAAAAAAATCTTCATCCCATCTGTGCCCAACAAATCATCAACAATAAATTAAACTAACATTCAGCTATTGAATCTGGTTAATCGAGGTATGCGTATAAATCCTACAAGTAACTTTGGAGGAATAGTACATCATGAATACATATTCTCGTATTTTATTGCTGGGTGGTATCGTAATAATACCTGCCGCAGCGAGTGCTGATACCACCTTATTCGGCCAAGCCCACCCCGCAGTTATTTTTTCGGATGACGGCAATAATACCGACACCCTTGTTTCCAGTAATACCTCGCGCATTGGCGTTAAAGGAGATCTTGGTCTTTCCAATTCATTAAAGGCACTCTACCATTTAGAGTGGTCAGTCGGCCTGGATGGCAATGATGGTGATAAGGACCTCAAAGCACGCAACCGGTTTGGTGGATTGCAAGGTGAATACGGTACCTTACGTATCGGTCGAATCGACACTCCGATGAAACTGGTCGGCCGGGCCGTGGATCTTTTTTGGAGCACCCAGTGGGGCCAGAACCGGATCTTGACGAATAACAATGGTGCTGGAGGTCTTGATGCACGATGGGACAACGTCATTAATTATACGAGTCCTGACTATGGTCAGGGTTTCGCATTTCAAGGCGCCTATTCTACAGATCACTCTGACTCAGGAAACGCCGACTTAGCCAATCCCGGTGAAAATAATGATGATGACGCTTATAGTCTGGCCGCCTGGTATAAGACCAAACCACTGTATCTAGGTGCCGCCTTTGAGTCCCGATCCTTTGCCAACTCACCCGAAGAACAAACTGCGGTCCGGGTATCAGGCTACTACCTACTTGGCACTACCAAGCTAACCGCGCTTTACCAGGAGACCTCTGATGTCGGAGGTAGTCTGAATAAAGATCAGGAGGTCTATGGCGTGGGTATTGCCCATACCATTGGTATGAACACCTTCAAGGGCCACTATTATTTAGCCGATAATATTGCTGACAATGTCTCGCTTGGATGGAATCGAGCACTCTCGAAAAGCACGTCCGTCTACGCTACCTATACACTTGTAAGTGATGATAAAAATAATGACGGCATCAGAGTAACCGCAGGTGGTGCAGGAACCGGGGAGATTGTCACCGCCGCCGCAGATGGAGAGGATGTTAGCGGAGCCTCTCTTGGTTTAAGAATTGTCTTCTAAAAAAACTGCTATTAATAGATTGGCAGCTTGGGTTCTCCCCCCAATAGCAATGCTCTAAGTGCTTGGAATAGCAACTTTATTGAAGCACTTAGGAATGAGGATTTAATAACGTGCGAAACGATAACACAGCTTTTTTGCTCCCGGTTAGACGATCTCAAGAGGATTATAGTTGTTCTACACGACGATTGAGATCGTTTAACCGGGAGCAAAAGGGCTCGAAATAACCCTGCATTACAGCAAATCCTTCCCACATAAACGGGTTAGACAATAACTTTATCCCTGAGACTTTGTCACCAAAGCTTCACTGAGGTATTCAATCACCTCCTGATGAGACAATGAGCTAGGCAAAATAGTTTTAGCTCTATCCAGATAACGCTGGGCTATCGCTGTCTTGTTGTTTTTTATTGCATTATTTATAAGCACAACATATTTATCAAAAATATCCTCAACCCCTTTTAATGCATCTTCATTTTGAGGATCAATTTCCAGCACCAACTTGTAATAGTAAAGCGCATTATTCTCTGCAGGGGTGGTCAATTGAAGTGCCGCAACATTTTCTTTGGCTTTGGCCATGTATTGACTGATTAAGGCACGCTCGCTTTGGTTTTTCTCTAGCCTTTCTTCAGAATTAGATACAAAAATATCGAGACTATTTTCAGCCTCATCAGGAACTATTTGATCTATCAAGGAAACTTCCAATGGGTTAACGTTATTATCTATTCTCGAAGCATCATCAAGACTCTCTGGAGACGGTGCATCCGCACTGACTGCCATCACTCCAGCTTCTTTAGATATAGCTGTTTCGTCATTAACAGGAGCGGTTTCCGAGGTCGATAAACCACCCTGAGCTTCATCTTTATTGAGTGATTCAACCTGACTGGCTACAGCGACCTCATCCAGATTCTCAATTCCTGCCTGATCCGTAGTATTTCCCGCTAAAGGTTCTCGCACTGGAGCGCTCTCGGAAAACTGTTGGGTCAATAGTTCAGGCAAAAGCGCAGCATCAGCGACAACTCCAGCATCGGGAGTCTCCTCTCCGCTGTTGACTGAAAGTTGCGTACCCGTATCAGTCGCTGCGGGGCTCACTTTTTGGGGCTCGTTTGTTTTCTCTTCTGTTCCATTCGATTCGGAAAAATCAGCCTGATCAGCTGAAGCTCTCTCAACCTTGCCACCCGATTCATCTTGGTTCATCGGTACTTCTACAGCAGGTTCTTGCATATTTGCATCTTCGGAAAGCACGCTGCTCTCCGTCAATAACTCAGGAATCGCATCTGCTCCATCAGCGGCAGGCGATGTTTGGGCGATTGGATCTTTATCCGAATCTTGTAGGTTTATATTTTCTGCTTTTGAATTTTCTTCCTGACTAGCAATCAAAGTACTGATTTCTTTTTCAGACTGCGCGGAAATGACTTGCCCTTCTGTAGGAGGCTCTACCTCAGCGACAGAGCTGGCATTGATTTCCCCTTCAACTTTGGAAGCTGTTTCTGAAGCCTCCACAGCATTTCCCAAAAGCGTAGTATTTGTATTTTCCACAGACGGAGTCGTCTCTGGGGTTACCTCAGAGACGCCGTTAGACTCGATGGTATCGGTAGAAGGACGTGTATCACTACTACTTACCGCCCCAATTGTTCCCTCGGTTTGACTCTCTGCATTTTCTTTTGCGGGTAAAGACGCAATATTGGCATCAGATTCCCCGCTCCTACTCTCATTATTGTAACCAACTCCAGGGGTATTTTGAGGTGCTGCCAAAGCAGGCCCTTGGTCATTTGAAGTGCCTGTGCGTGGATCAGATATAACCTCTGCCTCTGCTCCAATTTCAGTTGCAGTTGCAGTTGCAGTTTCAGGTGTAACTTCCAACACCTCTACTGACGTCTCTCCAGCCTGATGAACACTATTTGCCTCGCTGGGCGCGGCTATTTGAAAATTCATATCCTTTTGTTCAGCCCCAGATGTATCTCCTTCTCCTACGCTACTTTCAACTACAGGCTCATCCATAGCCTTCTTTTGTAATGAGCCTTTTAGACGGTTACCAGCTTCTTCTCCCTGAGTAATTTGTGCATCTAAAGAGGGTTCCAAGGCTGCCTGACTCTCGATCGCGGCAATAATTCCAGAAACTTTTTCAGTTGACGGCGCAGCATCTGTTGTTGCCACAACCACGGGCAATTCTCCGTGTTCTTCAGTAACGTTTGTTTCGGTTTGGCCAATTGCCTGACCAAAAGCACCCCCTTCCTGGCTTTGCTGGCCTGAGACTGACGAATCTAAAGAGATCTCCTTTTGATGAAGATACCAGGTTACTGCAGAGCCCAGTGTTACAGAAGCCAGCATGCTTGCTGCTAGCGTCGCAGCACTAAATCGCCTACCGTTGGACACTTTAATGGCAGGTTTCCCTTGTTGTACTCCATTCTTGGATGGAGATGAAGCCGCTATATATTTGAAGCTACTGGTGTCTTTATTTAAAGCAGGAAAAATCTCACTTGTGGATTGCGGTCTAGATTTGCTATCGACCTGCAGCATCCAATCAACCGTTACGAGAAACTCTCCACTAAAGCCGGAGTCTGTTTTATTTAGAATGGGTTCCAACGGATCAGGCTTATGGGCATTGAAATCCGACAATCTGTTTCTGGCATCCTCAGGATCCCCACCCGTAATGCAGCGGTAAAGAGTCGCTCCCAACGCGTACAAATCAGAAGAGGGTTCCGTACTACCTCCTTCAAGGTACTGTTCAGGAGCCCCATAACCACTCTGCAATTCTGCTGAGGGGTTATCAATAAGCCTGGAGAATTTCTGTCGAGCAGAAGCAAAGTTCAATAGAACGGGCTTCCCGTTTTTCTTAATGAGAATGTTTCCTGGATGAATATCACCATGAACAACGCCCGCTTCATGGAATTTCCCTAGCGTTTCAAGCAAAGAATCCAGGAGCGTTTTTAACTCCCCTTCTGAATAGGTTTCTCCGTTCTCAAGATATTCAGAAAGCAAACTGCCTTTTTCTTCGTCTACAGCGAGATAGGCCGTTTGATTAAACTCTAGAATATTATGGACTGTTTGCGCACCGGGATGCTGCACCTCTAGCAATTTTTCGTTTTGCTGAATAAAGTTACCAAGGCCAAATTCAAGTATTGATATATTGTCCTGTGAATTCGCCTTAACCGCCTGAGTACCATCCTCACGCAACGCATACTGGGAAGGAAAGAATTCCTTAAGGATAACCATTCCATTGAGGTGGCCATTCCACGCACGGTAGATAATTTCCGACGGGTTACTCCCCAAAATTTCTTTAATTTCGTAAACAGCAATTTGTGTGCCTTCGAGTAAGGCTTGTTTTTGAATATCAGTCATTCTTGTATTTTTCCTCTTAAGCTCCACTGAGCTACATACCTATAAACAGAACACGATGTATTGAAGGGCGCTTCTATGTATTCATGGCTTGGCGCCTTGACCCAGGGGGCATAGTTAAGTCCTGAGCCCCTAAAGGCTAAGCACTCGCAATAGAGCCCCTGTTATTAGTTCCTTTGCTTGCATGAATTTATGCTCTCAACTTATTAAAACCATTGCCATACATAACAATGGTCACTATTCAGTTCCCTGCAGAATATGCGTATAATTGAATTAGAGAACTGTTATCTCTAAATGGTTTTGGCAATGTATTGCTACAACACCTGATCGTTCTGCGCTGACCAGATTTGGCCAGAAGTCGCATGTATCATAGGTAGAACGAAGCGTCCTTGCTACCCACAAACCTGTTAAATTCTCTATGACGGCTTAATTACAATTCTGGTGCAACAACTCTCTAGAAAATCCAAGAGCAGGATCTCGTCATCCTAGGCTAGGATACCATGCTGGGCTTTAATGCCACAAGATCCGTCAATAACTACCTCATGCGCAATGGCTCGACCGCACTTAGCGCCTTGCGGGTGACCGAAGGAAATACCCTTGGGTAAAAATTCTGAATCTCAATCGGCTCAACCCAGAATCAATAGAGGTGCCCTTCACTTTAAAGTTACTTCAAAATCATGCTTGGCAGCCGACTTCCCAACAATATCTCGCATGGTAACAACATGCACTTTATCACCCGGTATTTTCTCCCATAGTACCAGCCGTATATCACTGATTTTATTTACTGATCGCCCCTCAACCGAGATAATACGATCACCCTTAAGCAAGCCGGCCTTCTCTGCTCCACTTTCAGGTGAAAACGACCCCACTTTCATGCCCTGCTCCGCCGGCTCAAGTAATACGCCCATGAGTCCGGATTCGGGAAGATCCTGATGCTTGGAGAAAAGAATATAGTCAGCCGCTTTTGAACTAACGTCAATATTCCCGCTGGTTAGCACCGTAGTAAACTCCTCATTAATTCGCCTTTTAAGGCGAATGGGAATACCCGATCCATGCATGATATGCCCTGCGCCAGCGAGTATGACCATCTTCCTGGAAGGGTTCTCTTTCAAATACTTCGCGGCCTGCTCTGCCATGCCCTCGTCCCAAAGCAACTGAGCCTCAATAAAGAAATCAATATTGCGCTTTTCCATACCAGGGTGCCCGTGAAAGACGGATTCAATACGCTCTCTATAGCCCGGCACTTCCCGATCGATGGATTCAGGCACCCACCGTTTTTCCTCTTCAGAGAGTCCTGCGAAACCTTTCTTGCCTACTTTTTTAGTGATTTCAGCCGGTAAGTTCAAGGCGACCAAAGGAATCTGATTGTCGCGGGCAAAGTTGATAATGGGTCGATACAAGCGATAGTCATACTGCCAACGATCATAGTATTCTGTCTTTTCAAGAAATGTCTGCTCATCAATCTTGCCAGCAACATAGTCATCCAAAACAGCCTGAACAGAGGTCTGAAAGAATTCCAGACCAATGGCTAACTGTGGGTCTCGCGCATATAAGGCCTGGATAACCGCCAACTGATTGAGGTGATGGTCATATCGATCATGCGTTTCACCAACAAACACAACCCGCTTTTCCGCTAGCATCGGCACGATGCTCTCCAGAGATAGAGGGTTCCGGGTGTCCATCACCGTAATCGCTGAAGTGCTTGATAAACCTTTGCTTTCCCCCGCTTCTGAAGCGCTCGACGAAGTATTCACAGGTAATGCCTGACAAGCGCTCAATGCTGAAAGCAATAGTCCTTGCAACACCAGACGGCAGAGCGCCGCACCACTCATTTTCTCGGGTACACGATAGATATTCGGCACAGTTCCTCCTCGGATTCAGTCAATGTCTACTGGAGCTTCAAAGGATATCCTTACTGCCCTAAGAATACGAGATCACGGGTGGGTACCGAGGTCTCCTCAGGGCAATCGGGTTTAAATTAAGCCAATAATTTTGAGCAAATAATCATTATCCCAACCCGCCATCAACCGTTTAGT